>JASDQU011403634.1:86502-97813 GCA_032191745.1 Picea mariana
ATATATACTTCTACCAATAAGACTCATTTTGAAACTTACTTTGTGTATTTTCCACCTATTCTATTAGATGTTGTATATGGACATTAATGAGTGAGTGAAGGCACCATCGCAAAAGAATTGAAGGCTAAAAAATACAATGATAAGATTAGGTAAATCCATTTGCAAGTACACGAGACGTTGAAGAATTCATAGGAAAAGTACAGGGCCTAACATGATTAACATAGAATTGAGAAAACATTCAATGTGTGAGACATAGTTTCGTTATATATAAAAAAGAAATGCTACAGGGTCTTGGTAAGAATATCAAGGCTCTCCTGTATGATCCTTTTGATGTATTGGAGAAGGTGGGTGATAATGTCTACATACTCAGTCTACCCCCATATAACACATTTAATTAGTACTGAATGCGGAAAATTTGAATTTTTATGAGCATTCCATGTTGGATAAGGAAACTGATGAGGAAGTATTACCTACTGTTAGCATTGAGAGTCACCCTTAGATTGCTAGAGGATAATCTATATACCCATCAAATAGATTTGTGACGATAAATGTAACAACAAGTGTTTTTTTGAAAGGTGAGAGGGAGCTAATAACAACTGTTTATCAATGAACAATGATGCCTACATAAGACCATGTTCCCACAGAGAAAATCTAATACAAATTTGAACAAAAACAAGATAAAATTTGCAAAGAAGAATGAGGAAGAAACATAAAGAGAATAGTGCAGGTGTACATTTGGTCCAACTGACTAATCCATGAAGAAAATTCCAGAAATAAATATCCTCCTACTTCAGGAATTAAAAGAAGTTTATGATAATGCTTTCACACAGTCAAATCCTTTGCTACATAAAAATAATAGCATGAATCCTTCACACATAACCATAAATTAGAAGAAAAAAAAAATAACTTGGTTCCAGGTTAGTATTAGCAACATCAATTGAAATACATGCTCTTCAGTGAGGTATACATAATTGCGAAAACAAAACCGTTCCTTTTCTATTACTCTACCCCCTCCCTTAGCTCTTTCTAACCCTACTCTACTCTTGTACCATGAAATATATAGCACTATAGGTCCTTTCCAGCTCACCAATTCGAACTCCAACCCCTTTCCCAAAATAGAAACAATTACAAACAGAGAATGACACGTTTTAACTGATTTCCTGCTTTTCAAGAGGCAAAATTCTGAAAACTAGGCTTCAAAACGCCACTTGTAATTCTCAAACTATAACATATGTGTAAAATATGAGAACGATTTTTGTAGATAAGCTTGTTCTAAAGGAAGACCTCTCTTGGTTCCTTTAAATTCATCTCCAGTTGACCGGAATATGTGTCGTAAAAATATGTCTCAAACATGAAATCATGAAAATGGAAAAAATAGGACTAAAAGATTCATTTGAATATCCCAATCCATGACACCTGTGTGAAAAATTAAAGAGGTTAATGTTCTTGGGTCCATTCTTGACAATTAAATCCTTTGGATTTTGAAAATTCATCTCGGTTCACCCGAAAATCCTACTGGAAGTCAACTGGTCAAAATACTAGTTCAATAGTCCTAGAACAAAGTTTTCGCAACACATTTCATAGCGTCTGTCTCAATTCACAGCACCTGAGCCAGTTCATAGTGTCAAAGGAGAATCAAGTAGCCAAACTCTTCCTTACCTCCAAACAAGATAAAAAATATCATGGAGTACCTGATGGCTATGAGGTTGATGTTGGTAACTTCAGATTTGCACTCAGATGCCTACAACCTATCCAACATAGAACCCTCTTCTTCCACTAGTTCGTGGCACTAGTTCGCATCGCTATATCAAACATAGGCTAAAATTTAGACCAAGGTTATACATATCCTTATTCATTTTGAAACCAAATCTAACTTTATGATTACAACCTAAAGACTCAACACCTATGTCCTATAAGCCTTATGACTCAAAAACAAAACCAAGGTTAATTTTTTGATGCATACAATCTTATGTGTTAACATATGGCTCCATAAGGGATGGCATTCTCCCTGTGATCTGCCAAGAATATGTAGTTCCAATTTCCTTATCCATTGGGCTATGGAGTCATCTGTGCAACTAACCTCTGAAACATTGCCAAAATCTGCCACTTATTTAAGAAAACTGACTGATAAACCTGATGAAAATGGAAGGAAAACGAATGCTTGGGAAGCAAGCTTATTTCCTATGCTACCATACCTCTAAACAGATATGCAACTTGGTCAAGTAAAAGCAGATTTCCACAACAACCATTCAAGTGACTTGATGACTGAAATGATCTCATCTATGCCACTGATCAATGAATAATAACAAAAATATAGCAGCAGTGACATAAACTCCTTCAGAAAACCATACTCACCCATGAATATCGGTGAAATAATGAAATCTAAAATTTTCAGAAAATCTGAAACACATGACTCCATATAAGTTGTAACTGGATCCTTGAAACTAAGATTGACAACAGCCGATCCATAGAAAATAATTGTTCATGCATACATTCTCTTTTGCTTGAAAACAATAACCTTTTTGTCCTTTCGAGATCAACTCTTGATCATCAGGAGAGACAATTTCTTCTTCATAAACATGATCATATGATAATTGCATAGCAGGATTTAAAACACTCTGACTATGATCAACTAAAAACATATAGTTATCTATGCAATCATCCACCAATGCATGCTCAAACTGATTTTGAAAATGAACATAAGCATGATGTACATCCCGATCCATAGAAAAATATGAAAACTTTGAAGAAATTGTCAAATGTTGTCCCAAATCTGATTCATACTTACATTCTTGTTGTTCCAAATATGAAATATACTCACATTTTTGTTGTTATGCATATTTTCAAAGTATGTTTGATCTTGAATCCACTTGCAATCCCAGATATTCTCCTCGACTTCCTCTACATATTCAAACAACCTTCTTAAAGGTGAATATTTTCTTTCTCTCAGGAGAAGGACAAACTTTGAATGTTGAGCCATTAAATAGTACACCATGGCAACAACCTCGGAAGGTCGTATCTCCAATGACATGCTATGATAAACTATGTAAAACCTTCTGTTTAAGACAACCATAGCTTCTTCTTCCCCTCTCCTCAAAGCATTAAAATCAACAAGGTAATGATCCAGGGACTTGTTCTCACCCCATTACTTTAAAAAGATGTTGCATATCTCGATCCAAGAACCAATATAATCAACTACCAAACCTTTAAACCACACATCAACATCTCCAAACAAGGATTTGGAGAACAATCTCATGGTAACATCTTCATGTACTATCTCAAACTGATCAACAAAGTTCTCAAAGGCTCCCAAATGCCTCTCAGATGTAACATGATCCCCTCCAAAAAACCGGGGAAGATACTTGAAAAATTCAAGAGGATAAGGATGAAGATGAGATGGCAACCTTAAGGGTTTAAAAATCTTATA
Organism: Picea mariana; assembly: GCA_032191745.1. Classification (NCBI taxonomy): domain Eukaryota; kingdom Viridiplantae; phylum Streptophyta; class Pinopsida; order Pinales; family Pinaceae; genus Picea; species Picea mariana. The sequence goes on from JASDQU011403634.1 coordinate 89,930, forward strand.
TCTGATTCTAGTTTGGACAATAGTGGGATGAAAGTGAGGTTCATTGAACTGATTGCAAATTCCAGTAGTGGTGGTATTATGATCAGAGGAGGTGGTGAATCGGTTGTATCATTCACATGGTTACAAGGCTGATCATGTTCAGGAAGTATTTGAATATAAAAACTGTTCTCATATGTTTCAAATGAAGGACTAGGGTTAACATCAACTATGTAAGAATAATGCATATATTCTTCTTTCAAAGAGGGATATACAATAGTGGATTTATGGTCATCAGAATAAACAAAGCAAAGGATGATTCTCCTCACATATGAAGGAAAGGACAAGAAGGAACTGATAAAAAAGAATATGAGCTCTTGCAAGAAACTAACATCTTGATACATGGAATTCCTATGTCTTCCTCCCATTTTCTGTTTGAGTTCATTCCTTAGTGGAGTTCTGTAACTGATTTGAATCACCAACACGTTCTTCAAATGTGTAGAGTCTCCATGGTGAAAAAATGCAGTCTTTTCTATCACCAATCCTTTCTCACCATCAAGAATTGGTGGTAATCTGTGTTGTACAACCCATGGGAAGATCTTCAACTTTGTCCCTGGAAGTGGTGCCAAAACTGTTAGCACTGAGAATCACCCTCAGATTGCTAGAGGATAATCCCAGTACCCATCAAATAGATTTGGTAAATGTAACAACAAGTGTGTTTTTGAAAGGTGAGAGGGAGATAATAACAATCGTTCATCAATGAACAATGATGCCTACATTAGACCATGTTCCCACAGAGAAAGTCTAATCCAAATCTGAACAACAACAAGATAAAATTTGCAAAGAAGAATGAGGAAGAACATAAAGAGAATAATGCAGGTGTACATATGGTCCAACTGACTAATCCTTGAAGAAAATTCCAAAAATAAAGATCCTCCTACTTCAGGAATTAAAAGACATTTATGATGATGCTTTCACACATTCAAATCCTTTGCTGCATAAAAACAATAGCATGAATCCTTCACACATAACCAGAAACTAGAAGAAAAAGGAAATAACTCTGTTCCAGATAGTATTAGCAACATCAATTGAAATACATGCTCTTCAATGAGGTATACATAGCTACAAAAACAAAACAGTTCCTTTTCTATTACTCTGCTCCCTCCCTTAGCTCTTTCTAACCCTACTCTACTCTTGTACCATGAAATATATAGCACTATAGGTCCTTTCCAGCTCACCAATTCAAACTCTAACCCCTTTCCCAAAATAGAAACAATTACAAACAGAGAATGACACGTTTTAACTGATTTCCTTCTTTTCAAGAGGAAAAATTATGAAAACTAGGCTTCAAAATTCCACTTATATAAGATTTTTGTGTATAAGATGTTTCCTATTTGTCCTGTGCCTAGTACTCAATTTAGCTGTTTGATGGGGGAAACCCGCACCAGATTTTGCAAAAAGATTCTCGTAAACAGGAAGTAGCGACGCTCTTGAATACAAATGACAGAACAAACAAGAGATATAGCAACAACAATTTTATAGTTTATAGATCATCACATTAAGATAAATCCCACTGCGAAGATTTGTACATCACTGCTCATTTAACAAAGAAGATTAACCTTCTATTCATTAAATTAAAATAGGGTAATTGCTGTAAGTAAAATGAGATACATCAATTATGGACAATACTTAAATCACATCGCATCAACCTGTAACAAATCTTGATATCTAAAGTAGTCAATAATTTGGTACAAATTAAAATGCACAAAAAACTTGAACAAAAGTAAGATACATTGAAGCTAAAGCCGTACAAAAAATCCACTTTCATTTGAGTCTGTATAATCATCAGTCCATAGTCTCTGTTCTCCCAACAGTGATGTTTTGTTTACAAAAATAATAAGTATATAAAGGCCACAGGATAAAACCTTCCTTGTGGAAATTATCAAAACTGTTTAAACAAAATATGGGAACAATCTCCCAAATTGCTATTCCTATCTAAGACTAACAACCTAATCCAAAACCGTGTAACAAAAAGCATGTTAAAAAATGCCATTATAGATCCAATTCCCATTGAAATTCGTTTGTACCTGTAGATGCACAAAAATAAACGATTTTAGATTGTGTTTAATTGTAAAATCAACAGAAATTCAAATTTTATGACTAGCTACAAAATCTCACGATTCTGTAGCTAGTCATTATTCACAAACAGAACCGTATTGAATCAATTCAATCATAATAGAAATATATGCGACAAGCAAACCAATCATTTATGCTAAATCAAAACAAACAAAATCATTTTACAATCACTTTTGAAACATCATACATTGGTTTCAGGGATACGATTTGATCAAGCTATTTTTGAGTTAACAATGGCAGTGGTTGCCTCTACATTTTTGAACATGACAGAGCCTGTGGTCTTTTTCCTCTTATCATTAGCTTGCAATCTATCATTTTCCTTGGTTAACACAGTCACCCGGTCCTCCAAGGACTTGATTTGGTATTGCAATAGAGGGACATCTGTATAGTATCGTTAAAGCCATGAGTTGCATTCATTGCACTGCGGTCGATCAGGTCATGTCATTATAGGTGAGGAATCTTTTAAATTACCAGGGGTTCCACTGTCAAACTTGATCCCGGGGAAGTTGGGGTCATATTTAAGGCACGTCGGGAGGTTGGATACGTAGTCATAGGGCTTGAGAGAACAAAGGCCGTGTGAGTATGGGTACTCCTCGGTCAAAAATCGCTCGATTTCAGAATCTGAATCTTCACTCAAAACAATTGGTTTCTGATTTGTGTTTTGTTTGGGTTTACTGTGAGCACAGCTTGATACCCAGTGCACAGCCTTCTTACTCTTGCTATTGACATTGTTATTACCCTTGCCCTTTTTTCTTGCAGGCCTCTTCACAGACTTAGCACTGTCTTTTAAGCATGAGTCAGGTAGGGTGTCGGGTAGGTTATCGTTTGGGTAGGTCGAGGGTTCAACAATGGGTAAGAGTGTAGGAGGGGACACGACAGGCCCAACAAGGGTTTCGGTGACCACGGTTTTGTCCACTTGACCAATTTCAGGAGTGACAAAGCCATTCCTCAACAAGAAAGCTTCCCAACAGTCTCCACTCAACCTCAAATGATGGACTATGACAATTTTTATTAAACAATGGTGGAAGAGGCTGGAATCAGCTTTCTCCCTCTTGAATCGTTTAGCCATTTTATACAGATTGTGAAGGAGGAAATGTGGCATATTTAAAGGGAAGTCTATGAAACTCATAAGCAGCCGTAGGTGGTATATAAAAACTAAACCATATCTACCTTCGCATGTAATGAATTGCTTAATAATGGCCAACAAATCATGCCACCTAGACTTATAAGCTGTGACTGGCATACCTTTGTCACAACTGCTGATTTTCCTTGAGGTAAACAAAAGCGGCCATGGCACTTAATCCAGCTTTAAATTCTTAAACCATTTCTGCCCCTTGGCCAACAAACCAGTGGCTGAGCTGAGGAATTCCTCGTTTAATTCGAGTTGGATGTCCCCAACTTTGGCCCTACATCCATCGAATGTGAGGGAAAATTACTGAGTGACTGCGAGGTTGAAACCCTTGAATTTTTCAATGAAAAATAACCATCCATTCCTCTCCAGGTCCTCTCGGGCATTATCAAATAAAAACAACATTTGGATGTCATTGGGTTCTATGCACACTATAGGATCCATAGCAGATAGCACACAGTCAACAGGGTAATCGGTGAGGGGGTTCGATAGGGTAGACACAAAACCAATTGCCCGCAGGTTTTCCCAAGACAAGCAGAGGCAGCCCGAAGTGCAAGGCAGACATTAATGCTCATGCGTGTGAGGGTGGTGGAGTAAATTGAAACCATGCAAAACTATCATGTTGGCATGTACAATCGTCGGCGCCTTGGTAATAGTTTCATTCAAATCACAATCCAAATATTTATAAACCAAATGTCAAATGGATTATCACATAATCATTGAAAGCCATAACATGCATAACCAAAAAGATTTTGACCAAATGAAATATCAAATAACCATTTGAAAACCATGGTGTTCATAACCAAAAATTGGTCCGAATGTTAAATCAACAATAGTATTTGTATGATTTGAACGAAACCACTATTTCGAACATTGCACCAAGTATTTAATCACAAAGTTAAGGCGTTCTATGAAACCATTGCACCAAGGATTTAATCAAAGACACCAAAAATCATTGCATCACTAACTTATAAATCGAAACCATATTAACAAAAATGCAAAGTGAATAAAGGTTTGGTGTTTTGATAAATGTATGACCATTAGTGAGTTGGAGGTAAAAAATTATGACCATATGAATAAAAGGATTCATAACAATTCAAAAGATCATTCTAATGCCATCAACATGACTTCCAACTCAAGGTTTTCACGCTTGCAGTCGTGAAAATGAAAACAAAAAGCCAGGTAGGCGAAAGCGAAAGATAATAGTGTCGTTTTGTTTAAAGAATTGCGATGAGTATTGAGGGTTCAAAAACCCTTGTGTAGGCAGCTTGTAAGAAAAAGATAGAATTGCAAAATGGCTTCCAACAATGGCGACACACTGGTAGAAGCAGTTATCTCTGCCAAATGGACAATTCCAGATTAAGATAATGCAAATAATTCTAACTAAAAAACAACCAGAAAATTGTTTAAACATCGTCATCAATCATAAAAATTCTAGCTGTGCTTAAAAGATTAAAACTGATAACAGTCTTAATAAAAGCGAGTCATGACATTAAAGGTAAAATCTTCATTATTGTTGACAGAGCCACTAATGCCAGCAGGCATCCATAGCCTCGACAGGGTTGCCATTTAACCCACTCTGATATCCGTATCCTGCCAGGAAGTTCTAGATCAGAATAAAGGACATTTTAAGGTCAAGAGATTTCATATTTGCAAATTTTCATATACCCAACATTGCTTCGCTGCCAGCGGGCCTGTTCAGTACCTTGGCGAAGTTATCTTGGCATCATGCATGCATTTACCCGCTGCCAATAGACCTGTTCAGTATCCCGACGGGTTTACAAGCACTTCCCACAGCTCTTTAATGATTTATTTGGTTTTTTAAAGATATATAATTGAGCGGGGTGACGCTGAAAATTATGATATTTTGGACATATTTTTACAGACCTTGAGAAAGATTTTTAAACTGTCCCTTTTTAAGATCTAGAGATAGTTTATTAATAAACCAATACTTCGGAAGCAGGGAGACATCTTCTGAGTTATTCCCTTAAGGAATAGGGACAGCGTGAGAATAAAATGGATGATCGTGACAGGCTTCAATTACAGATTGAAATCAATAAACTTCTTTCAAACAACAAGCTTTCTTTAACATGGCTGTAAATTTCAGAAGCATATCACAATTGATGTTTAGACAACTTTTCAGCAGTCATTTCAGAGGAAATTTTTTTTTGTTTTCTTTGTCTGAACAGTTCATAATGTAGGTATGTGTATTTCAAAAGCAGAAACTGATAAGCGTAAGGTATAAATCAAAACCAAAACAACAAAAGAAAATGAAAAACAAACAAAAGAAAAATATTTATACAGTATACACAGGGTTTTCATCAAGAGAAATACCTCTTCAGAGCTTGTCCATTCACTGGATATGTGTATGGATGTCCCTCTAGAGTCTGTAATCTAAAAGAGCTGGGACCCAATTTATCAGCAGTTAAAAATGGTCCTAGCCATAAGTTCTGAAACTTCGTATGCTCTCCCTTTCCCTCATGTGGTTTGTCCCATTTCAAGACAAGGTCACCTACTTCAAAGTTCCTGTCAGAGGCAGAGTTGGAATCAAACCATCTTTTGACAACTAGTTGATGCTAATCCAACTTCCGTTTTGATTGAGCCCTTACCTCTTCTAGTTTTATTAAAGCGTTAATTCGATTCTCCAAAGGGGGGCAGTTATCTTCCTGTATTTTCTGTGATAGATGTAGCGAGGGAAGAAGAATATGTGGTGGCATAATTGCTTCTCGTCCATAGATAAGAAAGAAGGGAGATTTACCCACAACAGTTTTCGGTGTTACTCTATCAGCCCAGATTGCGTTTAACAATGCATTATGCCAATTTTTGTGATTTTCTGATACCGTTCTCTTGATGATTTTAATCAGATTCTTATTTGTTGATTCTGCCAATCCATTGCCCCTAGGGTAATAGCTGGCAGAATATTTTAATTTAATTCCTTTTTCTAGAGTGAAATCACTCATCTCAAGAGACGAAAAATAAGAAGCATTATCGAATACTAAACAGTCGGGGATACCAAAACGAGTAATAATATTTGAATTTAAAAAGACAAATACCTGACTGGTATTTATAGCTCTTAATGGAGAAGCTTCAGACCACCTGGTGAAGTAATCTGTAGATGTTATGATAAAATTGTGCTGCTGTGAGGATGGCGGGTTGATTGGACCTATAATATTAAGACCCCACTGCTGAAAAGGGGAGTCTACTGAAACAGGCTGCAAAGGAAAGGCTGGTTTCTGTATCCGCCCAGATGCTTTTTGACAAATAATACATTTGCGACACAAGGCATGAGAATCTCTAAAAAGTGTAGGCCAATAATAACCTACTCTTAAAAATTTATGGGCAGTGGTATCCCCAGCAAAATGCCCACCAGCTTCTCCTACATGCAATTCTAGTAAGACCTTTTCTGCTTCATCTTTCTCAAGACATCGCATTAGTACTCCATCAAAATTTTGACGAAACAGAATACCATAAATCAACTGAAAGGAGGTAGGTTTTAATCTTAACGCTCTTCTTTTAGTGGGATCCAGGTGACGGGGGGCTGACCCTTGTTCAAGACAAAATTTTATATCATTGTACCAGGGACTGACAGAGTTTTGTGCACAACAGATTGAATTTTGATTGTGCTATCCTGGGTTTGACATATCGTTTTCTTCTTGCTGTCCTGCTACTGAGTCAACAACTAACTTGCATAGCCCTTGGCCTCTCACTATTTGTGCTGGGGTGATTTCTATGTCATACTCTTGTAAGGAGGTGACCTAGTTCGCCCTCTTTTCACCTAGTTCTTTCTGCACTAACAGAATTCTGACGGCTGGGTAAGGGACAATAATTTTCGTCCTAGATTTCAAAAGATAAGATCGGAAGTGCTTTACTGCTTTAAAAACAACATAGGCTTGGTGATCTACCGTTGGGTAATTAAGTTCTATGCCTTTGAAAGCAGAGCTCATAAAGGCAATTGGGACTTCATTGTTTTCAACGTTCTTTTGAGTTAGGACAACAACGTAGGAGCGGTCAGAATCAAATGTGTAGAGCATGAAGTCTTGTGAAAAGTCGGGGTTCATGAGAGAAGGAGCATCTATTATGGCCTTTTTTATTGAATTAAAAGCATGGTTTTCTGAGGGTCCCCAATGATATTGTGTGTCCTTTTTTATTAAATTCTGTAAAGGTCTCACCATTTCTGAAAAACTGGGGACGAATCTCCTGACAAAGTTTATTTGGCCTAAGAAAGACTGCATAGACTTTTTGGATGGGGGAGGGGGGAGTTTCGAGATGACTTGAGTCCTTTCAGGGTCGATAATCATCCCTTTGCTTGATACAATAAATCCTAAGAGCTTACCTTGTTCTACTGCGAAGATAGATTTTTTAGGATTCAAGGAAATGCCGTACTTACGACATCGCTGTAGAACAGCTCTCAAATGAGCTAGATGAGCAGTTTTTTTTTTCGAGAATACAGTAACATCATCTAGGTAAACTACAACAGATTGATTGATTAAGCCTTGAAAATCGATGTCCATCGCTCTCTGAAAAGTGGCACCAGCATTAATGAGTCTAAAGAGCATTTTCCTATAAGCGTAGGTGCCCCATGGAGTGCGGAAGGTAGTTTTAAGTTGGTCTGGAGGAGACATCAGGACTTGGTTATACCCTGA
>JASDQU011403634.1:109275-131172 GCA_032191745.1 Picea mariana
ACAAGGTTTTAATGCTTCATTATTGAAGGAAGTTAAGAAAAATATTTTAATTCCATATAATTTTAGTTTGTATCATTATTACTTAAAGGATAAAAAACTTGCTCGATAAGAGGCTAGTGTTGTTCTTGAATACATATTACCTCTTGGTCGGTTTAGAAGACATGATAACAAAGGCATTGTAGCCAAGAACAATGATCTACTATCCTTAGCATATCCATATTCTCATGAATTTTGGGAGGATGAACTTCCCTATGGAAATGACAAGAAGTGGGATGAGGTCCAGTTGAAGTTACAACACCCTAGTTTGGAAACTTTTAGCCCTATGTCTCCCAATGAAAAAATAGATGAAATAATAGGAGAATAGTTGAGTTAGAAAGGACCAATAAGGAAGCTGAAGAAGATGGGATACTGGAGGAAGTCAGACTTAAAGAAGAGGTTGAAAGGAAAAAAAATACAAGATGAACATATGAGGAAACCATGAGAGCAAGAATTGAAGAGGAAAACTAAGGAAGAGATGAGAAAGAGGCAGGAGGAGGAAATTGCATAGTTGGATTTGGAGAAGAAGAGAAAAGCCTATGAAGCTGAGTATAGGAAAAAGGATATGCAATACGATCATAAGAAAGAACAACAAGAAGATAAAATAAAGAGAAGGATAGAAGAAAAAAGATTTCAACAAGAAGAAGAAGAAAGAGGAGAAAAAACTCCTTGAGGAGGAACTTAGGAAGAAAACATAAAAGGAACAAAGGAAAATAGTGGAAGAATAAAAGAGATAAGAAGAATAAATTCTATAATTAGAAAATAAGGAAAAAGAATAGGAAGAAAAGGAGAGGCTAATGGAAGAGGAGGAAAAGAAAAAGAAAGTGGAGGATATAATCCAACAGGAAGTAGTTCGGGAAGGATTAGGTTATGGGGATATTATAGAGAGAAAGTAGTAGAAATTAGAGCATGCCATAGCCCAATAACAACAACAAACTCAAAAAGCCATGGCGCCATCCATTGAGGTAATGTATTTGACATGAGATGAAGAAGTTGTGCCTAAGACTAGTGACAAGGGAAAGGGACCAACTATGGAACACTGATATACTCCCAAAAGTCTTCATAATATATTGTCATGGGGAGATCAACCTATTCCAGTTCCCCTAGAAGAGGTTGTGGAATTGGAGTCCATAACTTACAATTATCCTAAGTAGGCCATAGTCAAAAGGATCTAGAAAAGGAAAAGGGTAGATGCATATAGTGTTATTCTTTACACTATTAAGGATGCTTTGTTGGATATCAAAAAGGATAATATTGGTGATTTGTTGTATAGAAAAAATCTCATGTGGATGGAGAGACAAGCTGATATTTAGGATTAGGTAGAATTCATTAAGGAGATTCAAAAGAGCCATGGTCATGTTGATTATGGAATTAGAATGCTAGGCAAGGATGTAATATCTGGAATTGAATAGCCAGTTAGGTACTGGAAGAAGTTGGCCAACGCATCCCAAAATTAGGTTTAGGAAGAGTGGCATGAATGCATTAAAATATGGGATCTCGTCGAGGACACCACATCAAAGAGTATACTGCCTAATTTTTTCCTGGTAGGGGGTTTTCAACTAGTCGAGAAGGAAATGGGTAATTTCAAAAAGATCACCGATAAGTGAAAAGTTGATGTTAGAGGTATATCCTCATTAGAGTGTGATCATCTCCAAAAGTTTTTAAAAAATGAAGTCAAAACAATGACTCAAGTGGATTCTATTGTGCCCAAATTAGAGAAATATATCAAAAGGTTTAGGTGAGGAAATGTTACATTGAGTCTTCCCATGGAGCAACAAACATTCCCTCACCAAAAATCTATTCGAGGAATTGTTTGAGTAGTGTGGAAGGTAGGATACTAAGCATGCATGAATTGAGACGCTCAATTCATCGAAGTTGTAGTGGCCTACATGGATTTATGAACTTTTTTCTTACTTTATTCTATTTTTGCATGTAATTTTGCTTATAAAAATGAAAATTGACCTCTAATAAAAGTTATTTAGGTCCGAGGTTATTGGGAAGGATTGTAGCTCAAAATTATTTCAAGCTCAATTCAAAAACTCTTTTTGGAGTCAAGGATCATTTTTCGCTAAAGATTTCCATGTATTAATTTTTATTTGTGGATTATTCTATTCTTGAATTGATGTCACAAGCATCTAGTAAGGATTTTAATTTTTCCAACTTAGCTTGTGTGATTGAATAAATTACTGGTTATTATTTCCAGTGACTAGTTATATATGATTTATTAATTATTTTCTTATTTTCTGTAATATGTTCTCATCATCTCATATATGATGCACTGTGGAATTATTTATGAGTGTCTTGCTTCTATAATTTTCATCTCCTTTTGCATTAAAGTAGTTTTTGTTTCTTGAAGGTCATCTTGTAGTAATATTTCCGAGAAGAATTATTTCTTAGGTAATTTAAAGCTACATTCACACTCATTTACTGTTCTTGAATGTTATCTTTTAGTAACAAATTTATTTAAAATCATTCTATTAGATTTATTTCTTGCATTGAATATATAAATTACAAAAAAAAAAACATAAAAAATAATGGAAAGATTCTTTCGAACTAATTCATTAAGCTGATTGAATAGCTGTTTGACCATTAACTTAGAGTATTATTCCATCCCAAATAGGGAATAGTTTAATTGGGCCTGTTGGTGTAAATATATATTTAGTATATTTTACTCATTTATATATCAATCCGGGGTTCATAATCAAAAGAGTTGTTACACTATATTTGCCAAAAATAGGTAATCTATCTATGTCTATTGTATGTAACTAAATCAAGAAACAATCAATAACAAAATACTATGTTTTTGGAATATCTGAACATTATTCTTCACTCGACTTCAAACTAGAAGATAAAGCTCATAGTAAAAATCTCAAGCAAACACTCAGTTGAAAAAGGTTCTTGCTCAGATAGCAAGTCTGTTCATTATAGGCTCGTGAAGTAAAAATATGAATTGAGACCCTGCTTTCTATAGCAATTGAATTCACATAACAATTGACAATTCACTCTATTTACTCTTGGAAAGAAACCAATCATAACCTAATCAATCCCAATCAAAACTTCCTTCCTCAATACAAGAGACATTCAATATGATTGAAAGAATTAATTGATGATGCATGAAGGGTGAGAGATGAAATCTAATTGTTCCTGTACCTACTGAGGACAACACAATTACTAAGACTTTCAAATTCAGAAAAACAACAATTGCTTATCTAACAATCCCAAACATTTACCTAGATTTTGTTGACTAAATATCACCCTGTAGAAACAAAAATAGAATCATCTACTATCATTCACACTGATCCAAAATCATCTACTAATATAATACAATCATCTACTAATAGAATCATTCACAATGATCCAAAATCAACAGGTATCTATTTAGAGGTCTACGTTGTACTTAGGAAAGTTCATGCACTTAGAATCATTTGCAATACACAATTATTTTATTTGCACACTCACACAATTAACTTATGTCCACACATAAACATATACAGGGAGACTTACCTTGGTTGAGGCAGTGGGCCCTTGCTGAACCAACAAGGTAGCTCTAAAGAAATTACAAAATATAAACTCTACTCACATCCATGAATTGCAAAAACTAGCATTTGTATTCTTTCAATTAAACGAGTGAATCAATAATTCAACATTCAATTTCCCAACATAATAGTGTATATTAGTCCTCTCTTATCTATCATCTACACAATGCCCCTTTTAAAGAAGGTCAGTCGTTACCATCAAAGTCTGAAGATAATCATCAAGTGTTTAGAAAATATTGCAATTGGTGAACATAGAGTATCTCAAGGAATGTACTTCATCCTCATGAAACAAAGTGCATGAGTGATGAAGTCTATCGTGGTCTTCAAACAAGCCAATGATGCTTCCATCCAACCAATTTATTGGAGCCATCACCATTGTACTCATTCAAAACATCAATCCTGTAGAATTGGGTTTAGTACCAGACTAACACAATACTAGATCTTGGTACCGGATTAGTGCAGAGTTGGTACTGAATCAACGTAGAGTTGGTACCAGATCAAGCAGAGTATCAGAACAAAAAAGTTGAATGTTGCAGTACCAGACCAATGGAAGTACTAGACGAATCTCGAAGATGAGTACCAGATGAGATAATGCCTTGTCATGAAGCTACTTAAAGTAATAATAGTAATTAGAAGCATAAACAACAATCATTTAGTCCCAATTAATTAAGAAATCAAACAAATCATGCTTTTAACACAGGTTACCTCATTATGCATATGAATAAGGTCACAAGGTAGGTTTGTGGAAGAAATAGAAAACATATGCATATGTCAGAGGTAAAATTTACCAAGATAGAAGATGAGATAAGGTAATAGCGGTGTCAAAATGGAGGCCCAACAGGGCCTATTCCTTGGTTTTAATCCCCATTGTTGAGAATTGGGAATCCATCCCCATCAATAGATTTGGTACTAAAAGGAGGGCTTGAGTATAGCAATCCATACAAGCAACCGACATTTAAAAACATATATTCCTAATCTTTAAGGTCATACTTATGAAAATCCTATACCTTAGGACTTGAAAAATACTAGAACTGAGACTGATTTGATCCTATACACAGTTTCAAACCAGGAAATAAATTATTTTAGACATATTACTTGAGCGTATGCAAGGAAAACCACTACTTTTCTTGTAACTCCTTTGCTTCCTCATTGTAGAAATACTACTAGAACCATAACCACAACCCATGCTCATACCTTGGTTCACATAGTACAATATTTAGTGGAATTATCCTTACAAGAAATACCACAACCTTTTGACTTAATTCCTCCAACTCTTGTCAATCCTACTACAACCCCACTTGAAAGTGAATATTCTGATATGTATATAGGTTCATGTGTTGATTTAGATAACTCAGAAAGGTCAAATTTGAATTCGATAATGCAGAAATGGATAACAATCAGAATGATAATAAGCCTTCGTTGTGTTGAGATGTTGTGGATTTACCCAGATAGTTACATAATTTACCCAAGCATCCAAAACGTTTGCTTCCTAAATATGAGCTTGAAGTAGTTGGTCTTCTTGAGGACTATGTTATGAAATTTATTCTAACCATCATATTGTTGATTGTACAACATGAAGTCATGGTATGCTGAATTTTCCCTTACACCTTTGAAAATACAACATCTACATGGTATTTCAATTTTCCAGTTGGATCAAAAGTTAAAGTAATTAGTGAATTGAAGGATGTTTTGACTAGAGTAGCTTCTAATCCCAAGGTTCACCAATTTATAGAAATTGTTGTGGTTGATATTCCTGAAGCATATGGTCTTTTTCTCAGTAGAGATTGGTCATAGAAATTAAAATGTTATTTTGCATCAAATTGTTCACACCTCTCGCTTCCAAGGAATGAACAACCAAACAATATTAAAATTGATAGAGAAATATACATGAAGCATATTGTTACTAATCTTGAGGCTACCAATGAACCTTCACCTTCATAATTTCCAATTCTTGGAAATTATGCTTTAAAATCTTATTTTGGTAATTTTGTTGCTGAAGTTTCTTCCGTACTTGAAACACAACCATCTGAATTGACTTTACAAGAAGATAATTGTCATGATATAGGAAGTAATACCATTTTGTAAATGATGTAAATTATAATTCTTCTGATAATTTAAACAAAAATAAAATATATTTTAAGTACACCCCTGATATATGAACTTTATTTTTTGATGGTTCCAGATCCCAAGAGGGAGCTAGAGGTGGTTGTTTGTTGATTGATCCATGGGGTAAATGTAGTTTCATTTATTTTGATTAGAGTTTGATTTTACCAATAATACTACAGAGTATGAGGCACTTGTCTAGGGTCTTAAAAAAGCCATTGATTTAAAAATCGAGGAAATCAAATTGTTTGGAGATTCTGAGATCATAGTTAGACATATTTAAAATATAATACATTTCAACTCACCATATCTATAGATTTCATGAGGAAGTTCATAGTTTGATTGGTAATTTTAATGCTTTTAATATTTCTATCACCCCACGTTCCAAAAACCCGTTGTTGATTCATTAGCTACTGCAACTTCTAGACTTGTTGCATCATAAGATTTTGAAGCAAGTAGGTTCACCATTGAGTTGATTTATAGACCCTCTATCCTGGATAATATTAAAAATTGGAAAGTATTTGAGGGTGATGAACATATCTTAGAACTTCTCACCAATGGGGATTATTTTAAGCATATAACTATTGATGATGAAGAGTTCAAGGAAACTTTGGAAGGTGACAAGGAGAAACTAATTGAAGTTGAGCTACACACTATGCTTGAAGGTATTGTTAATATGGAAAAGTTGTTTCACCTAGCAAACAAAAATTAAAGGATCACCAAATGTTAAAACCAATAGTTCTAGTCTAGGTCATGAAGTCATTAATCTAGGAATTGCAAGAAATCCAAAAATGTTAATCTTGTGTTAGGTTGTTCTGAATAGAAAAATAGATCTCGTGTTAAACTATTCAAAGCATACTAATATGTATTCACATTTTCATATGATGATGTTAAGACTTATGACACATGGATCATTTGGAATACTATCCCAATAAAACAATATGTTAAGCCATTCCAACAAAATCTTTGTAGAATACACCCTTTTCTTGAACCCAAATCCATAAAGAGTTAAAGAAAATCTTAGATGGAAAAATTGTTTTTCATGTTTGAACTTATGCTTGGGTTTCCAATCTCATACCAGTTAGAAAGAAAACTATATAAATTCATATTTGGGTTGATTTCTGAAACTTGAATAAAGCTTTAAAGAAAGACAATTATCTAGTTCCGCCCATGGAGCAACTACTACATATTATATCGAGATTTGAAGTGTTTTCACTTCTTGATGGTTTATAATATAGATTTATTAGAGAATTAAATGAAAGAAGAAATATAACAAAGAAAAATCACACAAATATATCATAGAGAACACAATATTACAACTAAACTCAAATTCAATTTATGAATGAAAACTAGAAAAGACTATAAAATGTAGAGTTACATAACTAGCTAGAATGGTGGTAGCTTATCTTTGAGAAGAGATGTGTTGGCTACACTCATTTGTAAGATTCTGACTACAAGTAGGCCAAGGATACTTCTTATGAAAATCACTAAGAATCATAAGCCCTAAACATCAAAACCCTAACCCTGGGAGATGAAGCAACAACAAGGTTACGAGTTCTTAGCTGGTTAGTTGATATGCCAACTTCTTAGGGGCGCAAATTTTACATACAATCTCTGTTTGGGGATCATGATAGCCCATTAGATATATCTATCCAAGAAATACATCTAGTAGCAATTCCATGCTTTCTTTGGTGAACATAGCTAAAAAAACACTGCTTAGGGTCTCAAAACAACCCCAGAAGTTTAGGACTCGAAAAACCATGGAAAACTACCAAGTGGGAGAACTGTTGTGAGTAAGTGGAAGAGGTGGGTGGCCACCAATATGCACCTGGATTAGTTTCTTTGGATAGAGTCAAATCATATTATCGGAGGAAGATGGGATTAAAACCACATTTGTACAAAGTGGCGTACTTTTTCCTACAAAAGAATTCCTTTTGGATTAATTCATGCTAGAGCCATTTTTCATAGAGAAATAGTTGTTACTTTACAAGGTATCATCAATTGTAGTGTTGTTGTTTATTTATATGATGTGACAATTTATTCAAAAGATAGATCTAATAATTTTTCACATCTTACACAGATTTTGGAAAGGTGTAGGAAATATGGTATTTCTCTAAATCCCAAAAAGAGCATCTTTGTTGTTATTGAAGGGAAGTTACTCGATCATATCATATCTAAAGAAGGAGTAGTGATTGATATTGAGCATGTGGAAGTTATATCCCAAATGCAAGGACAAGGATTATGTAACTTGGTTGTAGAATCACAAAATATTGTAATAAAGGGAGAAAGGGATGGGAAAATGAATTTTCTATTATAATAACGAAGCCCTCTACATTCCAACTACTACAGATTTGTGGTATAATGATATGATATTTTTTCTACATCATGGGTTTAGCCCAGGCTACATGAATTCAAAAAAGAAAAGGGATTTCAAACTGAAATATGCTTAGTACAAGTTCATCAATTCTATCCTTTTCTAGAAGAATTATGATGGAGTTTTATTAAGACGTCTAGAAAAGGGAGATGCTAAAACATTCTTGGAGGATCTCCATGATGGGCCTGCTGGAGGCCATTTTGCAGATGAGACTACAACTCATAAGGTATTAAGAGTTGAATATTATTGGCCTTATCTCTTTCAAGATGTGCATGCTTATGTAAGAAAATGTAATTTTTGTTAGTTAAGTGTGGGAAGAGAGAAGAAAGCATCAATACCACTGCAATATGTTACAATCAGTAGACCATTCGAGCAGTGGGACATATACATTATAGGAGTAATAAATCCCCATTCATCAAATCAACACAAGTATATTTTAACTGTGATGGATTATTTTACCTAATGGTCCATTTTAGGCAAGAAATACCAAAATGGCTTGAAAATATAAAGAGAAGAAGATCCATGCCTTGAGAAATAGATATAAGAATGAAATAGATATAAGAATGAAATAGAAGCCTCTTTGAGGGTGCAATCTCATTTTACAATAGAACACATGTACAATAATGAGATGAGGTGATTATGTAGGAGACAAAGGGTACACTTACAATTAAATGGTCTAGTTGACAACACTTTACATATTAGGGGCGAAAACTTTTAGGATATTTGAGATTTGAAATTTTGTTTCATCTAATCTATCATTCCTTTATTCTAGAAAGATTCATATCTTTCACCAAAGATAGTTGTTTTTCCCAATCAGTCGCCATTTATTCGTATTTTAACAACACTACTATTATTTTGGGGCAGAATAAAGAGGCCTATTTCTGATTATGAACACCAGGAAATTGATCGATCTTGAGAAGCAAAGACTGAGATAACTAATTCTCACCGTTTTTGTGCCCATAGAAACCAAAGTTGATGGGTATACGGAATGTTTTTTGTTCTTTTCATTTTTATCCTCTTTTATATTCCCTTCTTATCCATTATTATCACATGGAATGCATAACATGATGATGCCACTTTTATATATAATGAGGTAATTGAGGTGATGAATTACTTATTGAGGATACTAATGAGATGTGTTATAGAAATCTTGATGGCAAGACAACTAATCAGTTTTGGAGAAGGAAACCATGATACACTTTATGATTACTTTCTTTCATCTTGCATGGATTCCACCTTCCATATCATTTTCAACATGAACTCATCCTACAACAACTTCAACCAATATCAGTCCATCCACACCATTCCACTCTTTCATGGAGATAAAAATTGAGGTAAAGTAGCATAAGTTTATGACTTTATTAAAAGTTAGGGAGAATGTCATGAAAAACCACTGAGCATTATTCACTCATATTTTTAAACCATTATTTCCATTTCTTTACCACTCTCCGTTTTTCAAAATACATCAAAGCTTTTAGTTTGGGGGAGGGTATTTTTCGTTTCTTTACCTATCAGGACCATGTCATTATATTCTTTCTCACCCATTACTATCCTTATTTATTCCCAAAACCTCCCTTATTCCTTGTTATTATACACCATGTTGAGGTTTCAACAATAATTAAAGCAACCACTTCAATTTGTTTTCTAGTTGCATGAGGACATGCTAATTCTCCAATTTGGGGGAGGACTTGTTATGCATGATGGATGTTTTCTCATTTATTCCTCATTTAAGGCATACAATTTCACTTTCATACAGTGCATAAAAGTTTGTTGTTACTTATATCATATTTTTCTACAACTTCATATACATATGATTGAAAGGCAATGTGAAAATTGTTACAACTTCACCAACATTGTTAGAATTGAATAACTATTGTTTTTGGGGAAGAAATTTATTTTTATTTTTATCATGAGTTGGAGTAAACATCTTGGTTATTGAATCACAACTTGGTTAATATAGAGGCATTGGGTTGCATGAGGACATGCAACAAGTTCAGTTTGGGGGAGATGTTGGGCCACTAAACTATCATTATTTCTACCATTTCTTGACACATATTTCATCCATTTCTACCATTCTTTATCATGACATTTATCATAATTTATCATATAATTCCATTTTATAATTATTTATACTCTTGTGGGTAAATAATAATTGTTCTCCTTTATTTTTAATAAATTGAAGATTATTATGCATGATTTTGCTGATAATGGTTTATTAATGAATTTTTTTATAAAATCACTCATGTTTTTAGCCTCCAAGATCTCTTCCAGATTGCAAAATTGATTTTCAGTTTATAATCAAATATTCCAACTCAGAAATTTGTTGGAATAAGAAGTGATACGTTTGCGTTGGAAGTTTTGGGAAACTGAAGAAGAATATTGAAAATCCGAGACATGGGTATTGTGCAGAATGAACCAATTCAGCTTCCCAATGAACATTTTTTTTTTTTCCAAAATTCAATCTAGATTGAGAAAAACAAAATTTTCTTTGAAGACGATTTTCTCAGATTTGTTGTTGTGGTCGTTTTCTAAATTCTTCCAATTGCAATGCCAGATTCGACTTGTTTCAGCTGATTGATGATGGAGAGATCTTCCAGATTTGATATTGTTTATTCAAATTATGTAATCAATCCAAAATTGTAATAGGAAATCATTTTGTAATCTATTTAGTTATAATTTCCCTTTCCCCTCTCTGTATTTGAATGAAAACAGATTAGAGGGAGAAGGGAGAGAATTATGGAATTGATGGAAAATTATTGAATTTGAGGCAAAGATAAGAACTTCATTGTGGTGTAATTATTCTCTCATATATTTTAATGAAGGAATATGTCAATTGAGTTTTGCAAATATTATTTGTAATTTGATTTGAATTATTTTCAAGGCAGAACTAACTCTTTGGCAGGTGGGCCCACTTCCTTGGACGAGGTGATGCCTTGGACATCGAAACTAGTTTAGTTGTGTGCTTGTTTCTTTGAATTTCAATTTATGTTCCTTAAAGAAAATTTCCTTTTCTTCAAGTAATTTGTTGGCTATTGTATTTTCTAGATTTGATATTTCCTGCAATTTCTAGATTTCATTTAATTTATTTCTCTCGATTAACATTTGAATTATGTTGGGTGCAATAAGTTAAATTTCCAATTCAGCAAGGTGTTGTTTACTTTAGTGTTGATTCAAGTTGTGTGATTAACATAAGTCTTCTTTCATGTCACTTGATTTCTGCTTCTTAAATTTAGTATTGATATTTAAGTCTTGCATTTTATTTCTTGTTGAATGAGCTTGATAGTGTAGAATATAATCATGTAGGACTAGTGTTAGTCGTGGGTAGTTTATTGCATATATTTTGTAGACTGCCTTGAAAGAAAAAGACGTTACTCGGTTGATAATTAATGTACAGGTGATTAGTTGTTTCTTTATTAAGCAATTAATTGTCCCCAACACAAGGATTGTCATGGGGCTTTGTCCAAGGTTTAACATGCACCTCCCTTCAAACACATGTTTTCCTAAACACTTGACTAACTACGTGTGTTTTTGCATGAATAACTTATCTTCCCATGTCGAATTTACAATGGTAGGTTTTTCCATTTTATTACTGTTATAACAACATTTTCCACCATTCAAGCATTGACAAGCTCATTGGCCTAGTTCCTATCTAACTTGCAAACATTGCTTCCCCATACCTTCTTGAGACCTTCTAAAAAAACATTTTTGGAACTTGTACACACTCTGGAAATTATGCAGCATGTGTACACGCGTTCCACCCAAAGGAAATATGCGTACAAACTAATAAATGCATATATATATATATATATAAAATTAAATGTTGAGTTATGGGTTTGGTTAGTTACCTAACTCTGTTTACCCATACTCAATCGTCTTTTAAAATCTATAACTGATTAAAGATGGCATGTGTTGTAACAGATATCAAAATCCATTGTGTTGTCCAAGGTTCAAGAACGATCAAACCAACGAAATTGGAGGCGTTTAGGGATGGCTATATGAGCAATGTCAGAGGCTGAATATATATCAACCAGAGAAGTACCAGATTCTTCTGCATTTTACCATTATGGTCTAGCCATGGAGTTTCTTGGCTGCAAAGATAGTTTCTGGTACCTCAGCAAAATAATTTGTATGATTGTGGCCTTTTCTTGCTCCATTATGTTGAAATGTTCTTGAGAGAGGCTCATACAACATTTAGCCTTTCACAATTAGCGAACACTGCATATTTTCTTTCAAGTGTTTGGTTTGTTCTGGCTGAGGCTTCTTTGTTGAAGCGATATCATATAGGTCAACTCATCTACAAACTTCATAAAAAATTATCTGGCAATAGTCCAATGCTAAGTTATGGTACAGCTCAACAGTCTTATAAAGCAGAACAAAGTGACACTGGGAAGAACATGGAACTAGAATTTGTTTGGAAAGATTGTTCTGCCAACCAAAGATCTTCTTTGAATTCTGTTCTACCTGAAGGTACTGAGCAAACATCTTTATGCCAGACATATAAAAATGCTTTGGTGGAAGATTCTGGGAAAGCTCTTGGGGTTGGTCATAGTGAATATGATGAAATTGTAGCAGAACATTTTAACTGTGATGAAGGGTTCAGGTCATTTCCTCAGAGTCTCTCATTGCAACAGCTGAAGTCTACTCTCAGGCAAACAGAGAGTGTTGATAAAAGTACCAAAGATTTACCTTCTGGGCATCAAATAAACCAATTTTCTTCTGGTGTATTTGGAACTATTGAGTCCGGTCAAAATGAGAAAGAAACTGTCGACATTGGGGTTTTGCACAGGGATGCAGGTAATATCATACTTGTGATAGAGGCATATGAGCGGTGCTTGCAAATTGATCCAGACTCTCGCAATGCTGGTCAAAATCGCTTGACAAACTACATCTATGAGGGCGAAGATGATAAGATTTATATTGCACATAGGGAATGGGGTAAATGGTTTATGAATCTCTATCCTCAATACACTACTTGGGATAATCCTAAGGACCCTGATTACTTCACACATTCAGTCTCATATTTCATAGAAGCGCCTCTTGCATGCCATGATTATAGCAATTACAAGGTGGTCGTTTATTCTGCAGTTGTTAAGGCAAATGCAAAGACACATAGGTTTAGAGAAAGAGTTTTGAAGAAAAGTGGGCTTTGGTGAGATATATATGGAATTGATGAGAAGAAGGCCTGCTCCAGTACAGGCTACATGGATTGGTTATCCAAATACAATGGGTTTGCCGACCATTGACTATCGATTTACAGACTCGTTGGCAGATCCTTCAGACACAGGACAAAAGCATGTGGAAGAGCTTGTAAGATTGCCTGGACGTTTCCTCTGCTATACACCATCTCCAAAAGTAGGGCATGTTGTAGAAACACCAGCCCTTTCTAATGGATTCATCACCTTTAGAAGATTCAATAATCTCGCCAAGATAACATTGTGAGTTTTGCATGTATGGGCAAGGATTTTGTGTGCGATTCCTACATCACGACTTGTTGTGAAGTGAACGACCACCATGTGCGAATCATTGTATATGGGCGTTCCATGTGTTACCATGGCAGGGTCTGTGCATGCTCACAATGCGGGTGTAAGCCTTCTGCACCAAATTGGTTTGACAAATTTAGTTGCTCGAACCGAAGATGAGTATGTCGGCAAGGCATTGGAATTAACTTCTGACATTCCATTGCTTTCATCTCTAAGGATGTGTCTTCGAGAAAGGATGCTGAAGTCTAATATTTCTGATGGACATAACTTTGTTCATGGTTCAGAATCAACATATCGAAAACTATGGCACCAATATTGTGAAGGAGATGTTCTTTCCCTGAGATGATGCAAAATGGAAAACCTACGTGAGGAGCGCATAAGACTTGGTAAGGTGGACAAATTAATTAGCTGACAAGGACATCAAGCATTTTTCTAGATGGAAGAATATGTCAGGAGAATAACAGGCAAAACGAATCTGGCTGTACGTGTCCATTTCAATAGCAAGGGGATGCACTCTATTTTTTCGAAAGGCTAGTGGAGCTTTGCGAGGAGCCGTTACTACCCGTTGTGGCACATTCTGCAACATCAGGTTAGTATTGAATGCAACATTTCTGACGTGCAGAAGATTCATTTCCTCAGCCTTCACTGAGACGTGAAAGCAACGCATGGACAAATGTACCTAAACTTGAACATTTGTATAGGCTGCCTGGTTGTCCGTTTATAGTAATGGCATCTGAAACGTTCGGGGTAGCTCCTGTAATTGTTGTTTGGATTCTTATCACACCAGCCATCATAGTTCTCTTCATGGAAATTCTCGTCATTCTGGGTTTGCATATCTATGCGCGCTACTTCTGGGAGCGCAGGGGCTCTTTCCGACGCAGTCATCTAGCCTATGTCAGCGAGCAGGAATCCCCGTGGCTCCAGGGTGTCGGCCTTGGAAAATTAGAGATAGAAGCGCTTCCCGTGATCATCTATCAGACAGAGAATCACAAAGACGGGCTCGAGTACGCCGTATGTTTGTGAAAATTTGAGGATAACGAGAAGGAAGACTGCTCCCAAAATGCCATCAAAGTTTCCACATCGACTTCATTGAAATGTGGTTCCACTCGCACTCGACTTGCCTGCAGTGTCGATCCAGCGCCCAGCCTGACACGCCTGCCGATTTCGTTGTGGTTCTAATAGCCGATGAGGGGGCCGCGTCAGGGACCTCCTCTGAAATGGACGAGCAGGTGCCCCAGCCCACTGTTTCAGAGAGCAACGGATCAATCTCCATGGAACCCAACATCGACCTCTGTCCTTCGTGTAGGCACGACGAGGTTCTCCCGTCTCCGACTTATCTGACCAACATGCTTTTCTGGCCAACTCAAAAGAGGTTTTCTTCCATGTCAAACTCTGCCTTCTTTGACTGAGGGACGACATCAACGTCTGGTAAAACCCTCGACAAAATCACCATCAACATACCGCAGAGTAGACAACTTTTCTTCTCCCCGGCAATGGCGCCAAAATGTTGACACCCAAACTTAAAAAATCCAAGACCATCATTTACCCATAAATCTGCCCACCTTTTTCACGCTACTTAAATTCCTATTGTGACATTGTTCAAGAGATCCCTCTCAGGTTGGAAGGGGCAGCTCCCAATCCAAAGTGGTTCGAGGTTGCCTTGGGATTGATTTGCTGTAGCCCATTTCAGTTTCGAGTGTCAACAGCATGCATAGAGCATTTGGTCCAAGGAAAAAGGTATTGATTCTTTCGATATCAAAGAAAAATCCCAGTTGGATACACCTGCCTTGTCTGTAATCCCACATACATCCTTGTTGCTACTGATTATTGACCTGGAAACCCTTGTTTCCAGTCACGTTTCTGATCACCATCCAATCTGACCAAGAGTCTCCCTTATATTCTCTTTGGGTCTATGGTGAATCTGGAGTCAAAACCAACCTTTATAGTAGGATCTTGTGTGGAGGGACCTGAGATCTCTTTCAGCAGGGAGGCACCACATAAGACATGTATACTTTGAAACTACCAAAACTACTGAATATTATAGAGACTCATTCCTTCAAAAAAGCATTGTATTTGTAATGTTCAATTTGCAATTCTTTCATATTATATTTGTATAACACTAACTGCTTTGATCATTCCATTATTTTTCATTTGACCAACGAGTAGTTATTAGTATAAATACCTCTTTGCGTAAGATTATGTGTTTGATGTTCTTGAAGGTTGTAGAGGAACTATTGGAAAAGAGTGAGAAGATTCCAACAATCAGGAACAAAAACAACTGCGGGTATTTGGTGAGTTAATCCTTCTTCCCCTCCAGATAGTTAGTTATTTCCTTTAAATTTAGTTATATTGTTCTTCACTGATAGATGTGTACATATGTGGGTTATAAGAGGGAAGGGTATGTACATATGCTCCTTTCCTTGGTGAGAGTTGTGTACAATTTTTATAAAGAGGTGTTTTTGCATTTTTGCTTGGTCAAGGTCTTGTCTTGGTTTTTGAGGGTCCTCTTGGGATTTTGTGGTTTCTGTCTATGTCCTTAGCAATATAAGAAGTTAGTGTTGGTTTATAAAATTAAAATAAAAACAAGGGTATTTGATGCTTCTCTGGTTTTGAGTCATTATTGGATTTGCTTTTTGGTTTCCATTTTTTTTTGCTTTCTTTTGATCTCTCTACTGCATTTTGTGTTTTGGGCTTTAGAACTAATTTTTCCTTTGAAAACATACGCATACATACATGCCTTTTAAGATGAAAAAACACATGCAACTAAAGCATGTATATACGCTTATTTTAGTAAGTGAAAACCGTGTACATACACGCCTTTTAAGAGGCAAAAACACATACAAGTGTGTAAGTGTACAAGCACGTATAGACACATAATATAAGGAAATGGAACATACAAGAGATAATATACACTGCATACAATGATGAAAGGCGTTTAAAATATCTTGTATACATGACCTACAGTGGAAAAAGTCATGTATGCCTCAAGAAAAGTGACTTTTTTGCTTGTTTTGCAGCCTTTTTTAAGCCATGTTTTGGATTTTTTGGGGTGTTTGGTCCCGAATATTTTCTGGCCCAGAGGAGGTTGGTAAAGCCCTAAAATTGAAAGGATTTTTTTTTTTAATCCTTCTTTGGCTCCATTTTATCTCTTGGATTGCATCACTATAAGACTAGTCTTATTCTCAGGATCTCAGTTTCCTGGTCGTTCTTGTGTTCATTTTCGAAACTTAAGTTTGTATTTGAGTTCAATACTTTTATTTTGTGCTTTCCTTGGATTTTTCATCCATTAGAAACACAAAATTCTTTCTTTTAGAATCTTTTATTTAGTTTTTCTTTTGTAGAAAGAAGAAGAAAACGGAAAAAATCCTAGTTTGCTACTAGTTAGGTCTCTTTCTTTCTTTGCACTATTTTGCTTCATATTTGAAAAAGAAAAAGATATTAGCATACAATTTTGTTTTCTTCTCATATTGAAAATCATTTCAAAGGAAAAATAACAAAGAACATCATTTTTTTGTTTCTTTTGCTTTCTCAAAAGGTTGCATTGTGCATTTTGCATCAGAAAGGGAAAAGATCGCATTTCAAGGTTTGAAGGATTATTCAT
This sequence comes from Picea mariana, assembly GCA_032191745.1. Taxonomy (NCBI): domain Eukaryota; kingdom Viridiplantae; phylum Streptophyta; class Pinopsida; order Pinales; family Pinaceae; genus Picea; species Picea mariana. The sequence continues at coordinate 126,406 of JASDQU011403634.1, forward strand.
GCATTTTGCTTTCTTGAAAATCTTTTTCATTATAGATTTAGTGTAAAGTTTTATTTTCCAGTGTTCCTATAAGTTTCATTTTTGTAATATTCTCAAACAACACCAGTTTCACTTCACTTCCATATCCTTTGAGTAAAAAAAAAGCTGCTAAAATGAACGCTAAAATTAAAATTCACTAGACTTTGTTTCTAGGGTTCATTAAAAAGTTTAGGGTTGGGGCCTTGGATTATGATTGGAGGGATAGATCCCCAAGGATAGTAAACAAATATAGGAGTATGAGATAGGGAGAGTCAAATCCATTTTTTGTATAAGTATAGTCAGGAGCCTCCTCTAACACATGAGTTAAACACAAGGTCGCACGAGGAAGAGTCAAGGAGACAACCCCTTTGAGGCTTGAACAAGTGTTGTGGAGAGATCCTATACGGGGGTTTCACTGGTACACATACCTCCTTGAGAGGTAGTTATTTCATAGCTTTAAGCTTTGTTACCCAACCCATACATTTGATCTTGATTGTCGATTGTACCCCCTGGACGCTAATTGCAAGTTGGCATCCATAGTTTCTCTTCCTAGGTATCTCAGAGGTGAATGTAGAGGGTTTCCCATGGTACCTAAGGAAGATGTTGTGTATTTCTATTTAATACACTTGGAGGGTGCCCCGTGAAGCTAGGGTACTTGGACCAGGTAGGGATGGTTAATGGAGGTTGGTGTAACTGCTTCTCACTCCTTCATTCATCGGTCTAGGGACTTGGTTAACTCATGCCAGTTTGCAGAAGGTCCCTTTACATTTTTTCATTTCTTTGGAATCTATAACTTATCCAGTCGAGCTAAAGTTTTGGAGAATTTGTTTGTTTGCAATGTTTCACTTAGGAATTTTTAGTGGAGTGTTGCTTTGTATAGTTGGCCTTAGGTTATGTCTATATCACCACTTTTGAATCATTGATTCAATGTGGTTGATGAATAACTCCACTATTCAAGAAGGACCCCTAGTATTTCTCTTGAAAGCGTGTATCTGCCTCCTAGAAGCCTTAGGTTTTTATACCACTGGATTTCTAGAGTCAACGTGTGAGACTTTTTCGAATGTGAACAATCCCATAAGGGATGAACTTGTGCATAAGAAAGTTATGGCGAAAGTTCTTGAGGATACCAACCAAGGGACCCATGCCTAAAGGGATTCTTGTGCTTTTCCCTGTCTTTGGAAACATTGGTACCCCATTAATGGCCAATTTGAACATTAGTAGGTTGAATGTAGAACTACCTGTTTGGTTGTGGACCACTTCAAATGTTTTGAATTCTCTTGATGCTTCTTAGACAAGAAACTTATGTCATGGGCATCGAGTGTATTTTGATCCTTTACCTTATATGTTAGTGAAGTCTACTCCTCCTCCTTCTCCCTCTTCTGTTTAAATTCTATATACTAGTAACCATAAGGCTGAAAGGTATAGGAAGAGGAAGAGTAAAAGTAAGAAGTCAATAACCTTTGTTAGTCATGTTGAAGACATGCCACCGGTTGCTCCTCGTCATGATGGGGGGAAATTCCAGTCACTGTAAGTCATACTGACAATAATTCACCATACTTTGCAATTCATGTTTGATATCTACAACTAACTATTGCAAGTCATGCTGGGGCAAAGAGCCCAATCCTTGCAAGTCATACCGGAGTTCAGTCACTAGCTTGTACAAGTCATGCTTGGAGTGCAAGTCTAGTCACTGCGAGTCATACTGGTTTTAGGTCTCCAACCTCTGCGAGTCATGTTGGAGATATGTCAAAAACCTTTATGATTCATGTTGAAGACAATAAATCATCCACTACAAGTCATGTTGGGGGCACGAGTCCAGTCACTGCAAGTCATACTAGCAATAGTTCACCAACCTCTGTGATTCATGTTGGAGACAACTTGCCAACCATTGCAAGTCATGTTGGGAGTGGGAAACCAATCTATGCTAGTCACGTTGGGAGCAACCCAATGACTATTGCAAGTCATGCTAGGGGATCAAATCTAGTCACTGCTAGTCATACTGGACAAACGTCACTAACCTCTGCAAGTCATGTTGGGAGCATGTCACCGACCACTGCAGTCATGCTGGGGGCATTGATACTATTAAGAAGCCTAGATGAATAGGACATAATACCAAGTTCCCTTGAAATATTTGTAAGGGAGATTGCCTTATTCATTTTTTCCCTAGTATTCCAGAGGTACTAAGACTGCGGTCCTTGTCTGGCGACCCTTCTAGTTTTGAGTCATCTTTGGTTTCCCAACAAATTTTTCAGCCATTGGTTGATGAAGTGATCATCCTGATGCAATATTCAGTTGATCACACTCTTCTTTTGGAGGATGATGCATCTCTTGACCATGTTTTCTCGTAGCCTTTTCAACCAACAGTTGAGAAAGTGATCACCCTGATGCAATCTTCGACCAATCCCACTCTTCTCTTGGAGAGTAACAAGTATACCAAAGTAGTCATGTCGATGCAATCTTCATCCGATCCCACTCTTATTTTGAGGAGTGATGTGTCTATCTAATATGTCTTTAGCATTTCCAGTTTAGTACCTTCTAAATAAGGGGGAATTCCACTCTCTTCGAGTATGCTCCTTCCAAGTCTCAGGATGGTTTCCTTTGATTGGAATGATCTTATTGAGCCTCACCTTCCTTCTTCTGCACCTTTCCAGATAATGGATAAAGTTAATTCAACGATAATTTTCCGATGTATTGTATATGAAGGAGCCTCAAAAAGTATTTTATCCTCCTCACCTTGGCAAACTTTGATTTCTCCCAAACTTGTGTCAACTACCACTGAGTTTCTAGCTTTCGACATAAGACCTAGTGAATATTTGGGGATTCTTCCTTAGTTTACTATTACATTAGGTGGTAAGAATATCCTAGTCAATCTTTCAGTGGTGCCATTCCCTTCGGACTTTAATATGCTTCTTGGGCATCATTATGTGTATGCTATGAATGTTGTGGTGAATACGCTCTTTCGTGTGATGCATTTTCCTCACAATGGAAGCATTCTCACTATTGATAAGCTTTCATTTGATAATAATCATCCTAGTTCAAATTTATCTCAGGTTTCTCCTTTGTATGTTCCTAGTGTTCGACTAGATGCTTCCCCACCAAAAGTGAATTATGTGGCATCTTATCCTCGGTATTCACTTGCTTCTGAGAAGGATCCTTTACAGTCATGTTGACCTTTTTGAGACAAGGTCTCAACAATTGATCAAGTGTTTTATCAAATGGGGGCACGTGAACCTTTTATTTTCCCTTTTGGCCCAAGAAATCCGATGTTTCCTCTTGAGAATGATCTTACTGTTTGTGAGACCTCGAGCCCTGGTATGTGTGCATTGTCGAGTCCTAATTTCTTAGATGTTGAATTTCCTTTGAATGACGCTATCCTTGAAGTTGTTATTATGGATTTTTGACCTCTTCCTAAACTAGAATTTTTATAGGTTGGTTATCAAAGAAACCATTGGCTCGAGCCTAACAATGGGATCTACCTAGAGAAGTACTATGCATAAGCTGCAAGGCTGTGCTGCGCTTTGTACACATTGTAATTTTAGGGCTTGTTGTTTTAAAGTTTTGTATTCCAAAACACTTGTTATTATTAGAGGTTTCTATATTGGATTTATTAACTTTCGGGTGAATGTTGTTGGTCGTATATACAGGACTTTGGAGACAATTTAATTTGGCACCTTTTTTTTCATGTCGATCCGTTCTGACAAGTAATGATCTTGAAAATGGCATACATGTTAGATTTTTCCTTCCATGCATTTTTGTATGATCCATTTCCTGGTTCATTTGTACTTAGGGTCGACCCCAAAGAGTTGTGACACATAACCTCTTTTTTTTCCCAGAAGTGTTGTAATTCACGTGGTAGAGCCTATTGTTCATAGGTTCCCTAGTTAAAACCTTGTTCGCAGTTTGGTGCCCATGCTGAATTACTTTCATAGGCTCGAGAGACATATTTAGTCCTGCCATGAATTTGCATTGAAGCCTCATATCGTCTTCTCAATATTTTTCTGGCCAATACCTACAAGGCTCCCTCATTTATGTGTTGAGTTGTAATACTACATTGCATTTTTCCACTTGTGCTTTTGAGCCTGATGTCGTCTTCAACTTCCTGTTGTTTAGCCTTTCGCTTATGTATTCTCATAAATTTCTAGCCTTTCAATATTTTCCTTTTCACTTGACACCTGTATCCTTGGAGGAAAATTTCCCATAAGTGTTCATATCCTACAAACATTTTCTTATATTGGGCATAGGTATGCTCCTTGATCTTGGAACTAGTTTGCTTGCTCGCGACACTCATTTCCTCCATGTATTTTTATCATTATCTTACTCTTTTTCAGGACTTTTAATATGAAAAGACATAAAAGTCAAATAATAAAAAAAGAGTGAGGGAATGAGTCTTCTTTACCATTATAGACAATATTCGGGTCACCTATAAAAAAGAACTAAATCATGAGTCCAATCTCAACAATTTAGGTTAGTACGACTTTAGGAAATTGAATTAGTTACACAAAGTTTTTACTCCTCTGATTGGTTATTCTTCCAATCACTATGAAGAGTCTATTGTTTCCTCCTACATCATAGACTTATGTCAACATTCATTTTTATTTCTTGCTTCCTAAGTCACATATTGTGTCATGTTCTTGTTTAGAGGAAGTTTTAGCATGTGTTGGACATTCTACATAATTATTGGATTTGCAAGTAGGCCTTCCACTATATCAAGTAAATATTATAATGGTACAGGCCCCCCTCTTCCTCACG
>JASDQU011403634.1:132919-147343 GCA_032191745.1 Picea mariana
AGAAACATGAAACATATATATGCAAGCTTGCTCACTTGGTTAGTACTTCGTATAATAAATGACTACTTGATATACATATAAGCAATGGAATAATAAATATTGACAAAGTCAATGTTTATAAAATAGAAATGATATACAATGTCACTTCTTCATTGAATTCTAAGAAAACATGGAATTCAATGTAATAATCAACTCTTCATTTTAGTAATGCCTCTAAATAACCATCCAATTGCTCATAGAGAAAATGATAGCTGCACAAAGAGTTTAATAGCTAGAGATGACGACAACATTCGGTTAGTAAGGTTAGTTCTAGGCTAGGGTTAGAATAATTAGGGTTTCATTCAAAGTGTTTGAGAGTGGTTTTGATCATAATACTCACAGGATAGGTCTTTAGATCAATGCGTTCCTAGGGTAAATGGAGTCAAAAGGAGGACGCAGAAGCTGAAGGATCAAGGAAGATAATAAGGCTAAGGACTGGAGAGTTAAGCCTTGAGGTGTTGCTATGGCAAGACCTCAAGGTCAAAAACCCTAGGGGAGAGAGGCTCACTTTAGTGTAGGGGAACTAGGCCTCAGTTCTCTCTCCTCCTTCCTTAGGTCAATGGAAAAAAATGGCTAGCTCAAAAAGTGGCATAAGACTAAGACAAGAGGTTTTGCAGGAAATGTGTTGCTATGGCAAGGCTTTACCAGCAAACCCTAGAAAATTTGACTCATCAAAGTGTAGGGGAACTAGGCCTTGATGCGTCTTCTTCTTCTTAGCTCAGAAAAGTAAAATGGCTAGCAAAGAAGAGGAGGATAAGAGTGTATCTAAGGCTAGGATTTTTATCTCTTCAAATAATGGCTGAAACTCTTGACGAGGACATGAGATAAGGACCTACAATGTGTGCTTGTCACCTAGAGTTTATTCAGCAAATCATAACAATATATGTAAGAAATAACAATACAACCATTCAATTAAGAAGTTTTCCATAAATTCACTTACTTTCACCAAGAAATAACATAGAAAACCCTAGTTGTAACACCTTCCATCAAGAGAAATGCCAATAAATGCCAAGAAAATCCAAAAATGCCTTCCTTCAATAAGTGTGCATCACAATTTTAGCCAAGAACACTAAGTGTAGTGAAAATTTCAGACCTCACTAATGAGTGAGTGAGAGATGATGAAAAAATGAGAGTAAAAACCCTCAATTTATACAGTACCATGACCTAATTTCACTTTTAGGTCATAAAAAGGCTGACTAGGCCAAAATACTAAAAATCATACTGTTTTACATTAAATGTTCAAAATTAAACCCTAATCAAGCTAAAGAGATATGTCATGCCCCTCTTAGGGTGACTTATCCCCTTCTAGGGAAAATGCAGCATCCTGGAGAAAAATGTTAGCCCTCCCTGGGCTTCTCTAACCTGCCACATGTGACAACACTAGCAAATATGCCTCCCAAGACGTCCATAAGGATGGATTATTTCAAGATCATCATGGGTGATGTCCTAGGCCTTCCAGTGTCAACGTTCCAATGGAGAGGGCATATCCCCCCTAGGTTAAGCTCTGCTAGGGTGCCTCTGGTGGAACACCCTCCTCTTCTCCGGTGCAAAGCCTCTGGTCCATCCTTGTCCTGCCTTTGCCTCCTGATGGGGTCTCAACATCCATCTAGTGGGATCTTTAGCCCCATGGAGGTCCGAATTGATCATCTCCCCATGTGTACCAGTCCAAATGGTACCTGTCCGTCGGGCATGATCCTACACATCAACAACTACGCCCTCCATGGGCTCATAAGTCACAAGGATCATAGCAATGTCAATCAAATCTCATCATCAATATTATTAAACATGTGCATAAAAACCCTAATACCTCAGTCAAAATCTCAAAGACATTACACAACCCTACAATACAAGTTTGAAGAAAATGACAAGGCATCCTATTGGGCTAGTATCCACTGGAAGAGGAAAGTTTCCAGAAGAGACCTCATCTGAGCCATGTAAGTGGGTGATGTGGGAAAGGGATTTCCAGGCAAGTGGGTGCAGAGAGAGTAGAGGATGAAAAGATTTACTTGTGGATGCCTTTGTAGGAGGTGAGCTGCACCTATCCTGGATGCAAAATTTTCCAATCCCATGCCTTTTATTTTTTTTATTGATTTTTTCTTCAAGAGGATAATCAGGGGACATTTCCCTGGTGGTGACCAGTGGTGGCAGCGTTACCCACAAGTACTTTCACAGAAATGATAAGGATGACTCGTGATGAGACCCCCTTTCCCTTGGCCATGCAACCAAAGGTCACTACCCTGGCATGGTAACTAGATGGTGGTAATGTCATACTGCTAGGTACCAATGGACCTAATAGGCTGGCTCGTGATGAGACCCCCTATCCTCTGACTAGGTCTTGTTTTATTATTTCTTACGGGTCCCTCTTGTTTCTTGCTGAGAAGCGTTTTATTGCTTCCTCGGGGATCTTTGGGCGAAGCATCTAGAGGTTTTATTCTTAGGATTTTATCTTTTTCCAACTTTATTTTACCTTCTGGGAATTTAGCCCCTTCTTCCCACGAGATAAGGTGCAATCCTAAAAATAGGTAAACCAAGTGCCCAGACAAGTGTAATGGGTAGATGAGTGGGAAGCAAGATGAAAAAGTGGAGCTATGATGGGAGCGAACGATGTCTTTTCATAAATCCTCCCAGTGGAAAACCAAAACCTACAGACACAGGCTTACTAGGGCATCCTGTTAATCTCCCTAGACATGGTCAAGTGGGCAAGTATAAGATCCAAGCATTTGTTAGAAATAAAATGAATCAGATGCACATATTTAAGGGTTTTGATGATCAAAGTGACACATACCATGATGCCTGGACTCATTACCTCATGGAGCAAGAACCATCTCTGACACAAGACCAAGCTGATGGTGATGGATGTTGTTGTTGCTGAAAAGATAGAGGCACTGAAAGGAAGAAAAAGTGGGCCCTCCGGGGCCATTCTAAGGTCGATCTAGCTCTCTATACTCCATGTCTTGGACCTGTGGGCCTCTAGACATGATTTCCTAGTTATCCCTAAAAGTGAGGGATAACATCTAGCTCCAACTCGGGGACATGTGCTCACCGTAGAGCGCATGAGAACCTCAACATATCTGGCATAACCTGCATACTTTCTTGATCTCAATAGAAAACATTAGTAACCGATTGGGGTGGTAATGCCACCCCAACATATATACGTATATAAAACAAAACTGAAATAACGCAATCATAAGTGTGAAAGTGAAAACAACCTAACATGCAATGCAAATGGTATAATACATGGATGCAAAATGCCTACCTACTTACCTGCACTTACCTGTCATGTTGATGGTGGATAGTTACACTTCATGTGTAAAGCATTCACTGGAAGCTTCAAGGCCTCTCCCTCCATAGTGCCCAAGTTGAAAGAATTTGTACCTGCATGACTTATGATTTTATAAGGACCTGTCCATAAACTATCAAATTTCTTATGCATACCAGGTTTCTCCTTTCTTTTATCCCATAGGAGTATGAGATCTCCTTCAACGAAGCTTCTTTCCTTAGCTTTGTGGTCAAAATTATTTTTTATCTTCTCCTGGTTTCTTTCCATGTTTCCAAGGGCGTTTCTTCTAGTTTCATCTAACTCTATTAGTTGGTCGATTCTCCCTTGGATTGCCTCCCCATCTATAACATACTGTCGAGAGAAACGAAGGATGGGAATTTGGAAGTTTACAGGAAGTTTTTCTTCTAGCCCATATACTAACTCAAAAGGAGTCTTTTCCTATCAAGGTCTTCTTTGTTATTCAGTCTGGCCAAACTGCATACTTAATTTTTCTATCCCAAGATTTCGTATTTTCCCCAACGACCTTTTTGATAATATTCATAATGTTTTTATTGATAGATTTTGCTAATCTGTTCCCTTGTGGGTAGTAGTTGGACGAATGGGACAAAACAATGCCATATTTGAAGAAAAATTCTACTAGAGCGTGTGAACTAAAAGCTTTGGAATTGTCTGTAGTGATTTTGGAAGGGACATCGAACCTAGTTATGATCCAGTCTTCCAAAAAGTTCATGACTACTTTATCGGTTGATTTATTTGTGGGGATGGACTCAACCCATCTGGTAAAATAGTCTGTGGCTGTTAGGATCCACCGATATCCATTTCTTGAATTATCTTTAAATTCCTCAACAAAATCTAATTCCCACTGTTGAAAAGGTGCTTCCACCACTACAGGTTTTAAAGGTTGTGTTGGGAGTTTTGGTTTACCAGTGAAGTATTGGAAGGGATGGAAAGATCGAACGTGTTGGTGAGTGTCAGAGAAGAGTGTTGGCCAATAATACCCAACCCTTAGGATATTTTGGGTAGTAGTACGAGCTGGGAAATGCCCACCACAATATCCAGAGTGTAGCTCCTTCAATAATTTCTCTGCTTCTTCCTGGTTAACACATCTAAGGAGAACCTCATCAAGAGTTTTACAACCAAGGCCATCTTCGGTCAAGCAGTATCTCATAGCTTTCAGTCTTAAAGCCCTTCTTTTGTAGTCCACTAGGTGATCGGGGCATGACAAGTTCTTAAGGTAATACACAATATCAGAGTACCACTCATCATGCTCCAGTTCACTGACCATGACATTTATTTATTCACTCTCCCCCATCTGTATGGATTCTTATTTACTTTTGGTTAGCATCTGGGCCAAACATTGCCCCTTTATTATTTTGGTGGGTTTTCTTTCTAAGTCGTATTATTAGATTTTGGAAACCCACTTTCCCCTAGTGCCCATGCAATCTTGCTACGATAGAACATTTTTTACTGTTGGGAATGGGACATAAGCCTTAATCTTATTATAGCCGATGTAATTTCTAAAGTTCTTAAGGGACTTCACCAAGGCATACACCTATTTCTCAGTAATGGAGTAATTCAATTCCGAGTCTCTGAGAACCTTGCTCATAAAAGCTACGGGGTGTTCATAATCATCAACATCCTTTTGCATTAAAACACCCACTATGGTATCCTGGGAGGCAAACGAGAATATCATGAAATATCATGAATAATCAGGGCTGATCAATACAGGGGCTTGGGAGATAGCATCCTTTATATCCTCAAAATATTTGATAGCTTTATCATCCCATCTAAAGGCAACGTCCTTTTTTAGCAAAGCACTCATAGGTTTTATCCTCTCGGAAAAGTTAGGAACAAATCTTCGAATGAAGTTGATTTTTCCGACAAAGGACTGTAAGGAATTTTTGTTGGTTGGAGGACGAACATATTTTATTTATTGGACCCTCTTAGGATATATGGAGACCCCTCCTTTTCAAGCTACATGACCCAACATATTTCCCTCATCAATCCCAAAAATAGACTTCTTGGGGTTTAGAGAGATACCATACTTCCTACAATGCTCGAAAACAATCCCGAGGTGTGAAAGGTGGTCTTTCTCATCCTTTGATACAACTATGAGATCATCCTGGTAAATCTCTATGATTTTTTGTATAATATCCCTAAAGGCAAAGTCCATTTCTCTCTGGAAGGTAGCACCAATGTTCATAAGACCAATCAACATTCTTAAGTACATAAAGGTTCCCCATGGCATAGTAAATGTCGTTTTAAGTTGGTATTCCCTTCTGAGCAAGACTTGGTTGTATCCAAAAAACCCATCCAACATGGACATCATCCATGTCCCTTTAACCCTTTGAAGCAAATGTTCCATGTTTGGGAGGGGGTAGTTGTCCTTCAAAGACAACTGATTAAGGTTGTGGAAATCAACACACAAGCATATTTCACTGGTATTTTTCCGGACCACAACCAAATTTGACATCCAAGAAGAATATCTGATAGGAGCTATGTTACCAGCATCAACCATCTTTTGGAGTTCCTTCTGTATTTGACTTGCTAGATTTGGGTTGATATGTCTTATATTTTGTCGGAAAGGTTTGGCTCCTTCTACTAGGGGTATGGCATGTTGGATGACATCCGCCCTATAGGCTTTTAATTCATCATATTTCCAAGCAAAAGTATCCTTGAATTCTCTAATGAGGGCTAATATTTCCAACCTTTTCTTCTCAGTGATCCCTTTCCCTATTTTAACCATCCTTGGGTCTATTTCTGTACCGATATTAAACTCTAGGGCTTCATCTACTTGTTTTCTAGCCCCTTTTCTTTTGAAAACATCATGTTTGTTAAAGATATTTTCCAAAGGGATGCAACCCTTGGGAAAGATGTTGTTTTGAAGGTTTATAACCTCCAATTTCATGGAGTCAACCAGGAAGTTTATTTGCGAATCGGTGAATTCTTTGTTGTTCTCCATAAACCTGATGATCTGGTCATCATCTTCTAAAACTTGCCAATGCTCCATGTTATCAGGGATAGAAGGTTTGAAGATGACTTCCATTTTACATAATTCACGAAGAGGACCATCACAAGGTTGTAGGGTGGAAGCGGAGATGGCCAAGGGGTCTGCCACATAGTTTTGTTCCCGAGGAATGGCTTCAATTGAAATTATCTTGAAGGACTTCGAAAGGGATTGTGCAAAGTCTCGATACTTCTTCATCTTTCATTCTTTGTAGAAAATTTTAGCAAAACTTGTGATACTACGAGATCTGAATCACCTTTCACCCTTAGGTATGTGACACCTTTTTCAATTACTAGGTTGAGGCCTAGGATCAAATATTTGTATTCAACGATGTTTTTTGTGCACTGATATTCTAGCCTATAAGAATAGTAGAAGGCTTCATGGGAAGGGTCTCTCAAGACAATCCCAACACCCGACTCGAAACTTGAGTGGGATCCATCAAATTATAGGGTCCAAATCCCTTCAGTTTCTTCGATAGTGTCGATTCCTAGTTTTCCTCCTTGAACAAACCAATTATCAATGTCATTGTTAATACACAAGAGTTGATCGTTCAATTCATCAAGGGTATCAACTAAGGAACCTACAAGGGGTTCTCTGTGGAGGGTGAAGAATCCTCCTTCGGGGTGAGCGATGATTGCTTTAGACTTTTGGTCTTGAAAATTTCCAGCTAAATGCTTTACAAGGTCCTTGTGGAGAATGATACCCCAATTTTTTAGGGCATGCACCACCATCACGTCTATACAAAAAGGAGCACTAGGGAAAGAATCAAAGGCAACTTCTAGATCCCTGATAATTCCTTTTGCAAAAACCCCTTTGGCATTTGGTTGTGAAAGGCTTAAACCCAATTTGTGCATGATTTCCTTAGACATAATGTTGGTTGTAGCATTTGGGTGAAAAACACAATTATGGAGGAGGGAGTTATTGACCTGGAGAGTGACATAAAAAGGTGTGACCTCACCATGCTTTGATCCAATGCCTTCTACTTGGTGGGAAAAAATGGGAACTTCTTAAATAAGGTCATGTTCATATGTTTGTGGCATAGGAGCTTCAATTTCTTCCTTCTTGTGTGGGAAAATATCCTGGAAAAGTTCTACTTCCGTGGGAGGTTCTTGAAAAGTAAAGCCTTGTACATTGGTGTGGGAAGAAATCCATTTCCTCTTGGTAGGCATGAGGTTCACTTCAAGGATTTCCGGAAGTTTAGGTTCAGTTTCTGTGATATATTCATTACTAGATTCCCAAGGATCGTTACTGCGTGAAAGGTTAACCTGATAGACGTAGTCTTCGAATTATAGGTTCATTTCAATCTGGTAAGCGAGATCTTGTGCTTCTTCTAGGGTTGAGGGTGACCGATCCTTGAAGGTAAACTACAAAATTCCTTCCAATGAATTCATGTAATGTTGGAGGATAGCTTCTTCTGAGTTTAGGTTAGGTCTAACCTTTTTGAGGAGAAGATTGAATCTATCATTGAAATCCCTAATGCCCTCGCTGGAACCCTTACAAATATCAAGATACTGAGAGTATAAGGGCTGTGTGTGTTCATGATTGCACCATCTTATTTTAAAGGCCCTTTCCAGTTCCTCGAGAGTTTTTATGCCTCCTTTTGAGTAATAGTCAATCCAAGTCTTGGCTCCTTCACTAAGGGAGCTCGCGAAAAGCCTCATAAAGACATCAAGGTGTTCTTGACCTGCTTGATGAAACTCAAAACTATCACAAAATTGGGTCCAATGTGAATTACTAGAATGCACCCCTTTCCCCGAGAAGAGTGGTAACCAGGATTCAACATCTTTGGGTAAGTCATGTAACCCACCTTGGATGTTACTTAGGTCAAAACAATCAAAGGTTCCTGGGTGAGACCATTTGTGGGAGTTTAAAGGATGAGTAGGGTTCGTAGGGGTGACAGTTACCAAAGTAGAGGAGATTAAGTACTGACGCCCGCTACGGGTTGTCATTAGTGGACTCGCCAGATTATTTGCTTGAAATTATCAAAGGAAAAGGGAAAACACCCAAGGTGGAGTCACCAGGTAAGTTTGCAAGATAAATCTCTAGAGACAAGGCTTACAGAAAATTGTCATCTTTGAGGGAAGTTTGACTTGGTGTTCCTCGACAACGACGCGAAAATGTTATCGCACAATTTGTAGTTAGGATAAAGATAGATGTGAAGAGGCAAACTGGCGTAACTGGAACCAATCCCACCCAATGTCACCTTGATAGGATGGTTCTTTCTGTTTAGGGAGGTAGGCCCAGGGGAGACGTCCCCGGTGACCTGAGGTTTTGAGAAGGAAAAGGATTGTAAGACAAAGGTAAATTTTCCCCCTCACAAGTCACCACCTGAGCAGATAGTTCGACTAACAACCAATAAAGAGAAAATAGAACCAAACAGATGCACCTGTCCGGGACAAAGCAACAAGAAACAAATATATGCAAGCTTGCTCACTTGGTCAGTACTTCATATAATAAATGACTTCCTGATATACATATAAGCAATTGAATAATAAATATTGACGGTTTATAAAATAGCAATGATATACAATGTCACTTCTTCAATGAATGCTAAGAAAACGTGGCATTCAATGTAATAATCAACACTTCATTTTAGTAATGCCTCTAAATAACCATCCAATTGCTCATAGAGAAAATGATAGCTGCACAAAGAGTTTAATAGTTAGAGATGACGACAACATTCAGTTAGTAAGGTTAGTTTTAGGCTAGGGTTAGAATAGTTAGGGTTTCATTCAAAGTGTTTGAGAGTGGTTTTGATCATAATACTAACATGATAGGTATTTAGATCAGTGCGTTCCTAGGGTAAATGGAGTCAAAAGGATGATGCAGAAGCTGAAGGATCAAGGAAGATAATAAGGCTAAGGATTCGAGAGTCAAGCCTTGAGGTGTTTCTATGGCAAGGCCTCAAGGTCAAAAACCCTAGGGGAGAGAGGCTCACTTTGGTTTAGGGGAACTAGGCCTCGATGCTCTCTCCTCCTTCCTTAGGTCAATGGTAAAAAACAACTAGCTTAGAAAGTGACATAAGACTAAGAAAAGAGGTTTTGCAAGCAACGTGTTGCTATGGAAAGGCTTTACCAGCAAACCCTAGAAAAATCGGCTCATCAAAGTGTAGGGGAACTAGGCCTTGATGCGTCTTCTTCTTCTTAGCTCAGAAAAGTAAAACGACTAGCAAAGAAGAGGAGGATAAGAGTGTAGCTAAGGCTAGGATTTTTATCTCTTCAAATAATGGCTAAAACTCTTGATGGGGACATGAGACAAGGACCTACAATGTGTGCTTGTCACCTAGGGTTTATTCAACAAATCATAACAATATATGTAAGAAATAACAATACAACCATTCAATTAATAAGTTTTGCATAAATTCACTTACTTTCACCAAGAAATAGCATAGAAAACCCTAGTTGTAACACCTTCCATCAAGAGAAATGCCAAGAAATGCCAAGAAAATCCAAAAATGCCTTCCTTCAACAAGTGTGCCTCAGAAATTCAGCCAAGAACACTAAGTGTAGCGCAAATTTTAGACCTCACTAATGAGTGAGTGAGATATGATGAAAAAATGAGAGTAAAATCTCTCAATTTATACAGTACCATGACCTAATTTCACTTTTAGGTCATAAAAAGGCCGACAAGGCCAAAATACTAAAAATCATACTATTTTACATTAAATGTTCAAAATTAAATCCTAATCAAGATAAATAGAGACGTCATGCCCCTCTTAGGGTGACGTTAGCCCCTTCTAGCGCAAATGCAGTGTTGAGATTCAACAAGAAGATCCTAATGAAAATTATGCACCTACACTAGGATGGAGCCTCAAACTATTTTTAGATGATGAGCAAATTCTATTTATAGATGACGTCTATTTGTAGATGGTGAGTGAATTCTATTTATAGATGTATGTCGACTATTATTATCCCTTAATAATAGTTGGGCAATAAATATTAATCTATTTTCAATGAGCACTTGGAAATAGTTAATTGAAGTGGAAAATCAGTTAGCTATAGGAAATTCGTGTTCAAAGGTTGATTGGTGGGACATGCAAGTCGAATTAGTTGTAACTGAGTGATTCAAAGTTGTAACAGAGTTGGATGTGTAGTTATGTGAGTTGTAAAGTAGTTTAACTTAGTTAAGTGAGTTAAGATCAGTTGTACTAGTTGTAACTAACCTTACACTAGTGAGAGATCAGTGAATTAATTATTAATTAATTCACAATCAGTGATCTCACATGCAACTGAAGATTTACCACTATTAACTACATGCACGTTAGATCCAGTGGAGATCCAGTTGAAGCGATTTTGTATTTAACAGTGGCATATAATTTTTAGATCAGGAGAATCCAGGCAATAAATAATTTGTATTAAAATTTCTACATGGTATCAGAGCGCAGAAGATTGCAGAAGCTGAGTTTATGATTGGATAGAATTCGAATTTGCAGAAAGACTTTCTTGGTGCTAGATCTGATTCAAGATTGAAATGGATTTCAATGGCTTGATGTTAGAGTATGCACTGGAGGGAATATCGAACTACATTTCTTGGAACGACAGGATGGAGGCAGTACTAAAAGAAAATGGCTTGAAGGAATTCATTGACAAGGATGTTCCTAAGCCAGATGCTGCAGACGCTACAAATCTTGATGCATGGAAAAATAAAGTGGCAAAGGCGAGGAGGATCCTATTAGAGGGAGTATGAGACCACATTGTCTCAAACCTCCATGGGAAAGCCACACCATATGAAATGTGGAAGGATTTGACGAATCTATTCCAAAACAACAACGACCATAGGAAATTGGCACTCAAAGATAAACTCAGGAAGATCAAGATGGAGAAGGGAGACTCCATTCCAAAATATCTCATGAAGTTTTTCCAATGTCGGGATGAGCTGGGGAGTGTGGTAATAACAGTTGCTGATGATTATTTGGTGATATTGGCTCTCCTAGGACTTCCCAAGAATTGGCACAGTTATCAAGACTCTATCAATGGAAGGGAAAAATTGCCAGATTGGGAATGACTATGGTCGGATCTAGCATAGGAGGAGTTCAGGAGGAACACCAGAGATGGCTCTTCATCAAAACATGATGATGAAGAGGATTGTGCTTTGGCTGCCAAGGCAAGGAAAGGGAAGGGGAATAAATTCCATTCAAAATCTGAGTCTAAAGGCAAGAAGCTAGATTTGTCCAAAGTGAAGTGTTTTCACTGTCACGAACATGGGCATCTCGCTACTAATTGTCCGCAGAAGAAGAAGAACAAGAAGGATATTGGAGCTATAGCTGGTGAGGCCCTTGCCTCACAATTTGAACTTAACTTCTCCTTGATTGCATGCATGGTGTCAAGTACATTGGGATCGATGTGGTATTTGGATAGTGGCGCTTCCTTCCACATGATGGGAGATAAGGAGCTTTTCAGTGACTTGGAGGAGAAAGATCTCAAAATGCATATAGAGATGGATGACGATGGACGATACAGTGCTACTAGAATTGGTACCATTACCTTTCAGAGGGAGTTAGGTAAACCATTTCAATTGAAAGATGTTATGCATGTTCCAGGTCTGAAGAAAAACTTGGTCTCAGTCGCAATGTTGGAGGATAGAGGCTATGATGTTGTTTTCAGCGATGGAAAATCTTTCCTGCGACACAAAACAATGGGTCAAGTCAACAAGATAGGGATTCAAGTTAAGAATCTCTACAATCTGGAGGTAGATGGTTGCGCTAACATGATGGGAAAGTAAGAAAAAGTGGTGAGCGGGGATGAGGACGAATTATGGCATAGACAATTGGGCCATCTTCATCATGGAGCCTTGAAAATCATGCAACAAATATCTATTGGACTTCCAATGGGAACACTTGCTCAGTCAGATCAGTGCAAGGGTTGCACCATGGGGAAGTATGTAAAGTCCACCTTTCATGAAAAGGAGAACCGTGCTTCGGTGATCCTGGAGAGAGTTCACATAGACATGTGTGGACCATTCTTGGTTGCTTCAACAACAAAACATAAGTATTATGTTATTTTTTTGATGAATTTTCTCGTAAATGTTGGATCTTCTTCATGTAGAAGAAGGATCAAACATTCTCAAAGTTCTATGAGTTTAAAGCATTGGTGGAGAAAGAGTCGAGGAAGAAAGTGAAGGCTCTGAGGAGCGATAATGGTGGAGAATACATCTCTAATGAATTCAAAGACTTCTGTAGCAAAGAAGGAATTCGAAGAGAACTCATAGCACCTCATAACCCACACCAAAATGGGGTCACGGAGAGGAAGAACAAAACGATTGTGGGTGCAGCACGAGCAATGTTGCATGATGAGGGTCTACCAATGCATTTGTGGGCAGAAGCATGCAACACTGTGGTTTATGTGCAAAACCGTTTTCCTCATAGAGTACTTGGCATGAGTACACCTGAAGAAGCTTTCACTGGTAAGAAACCAGATGTTTCTCACTTTAAGATTTTTTGCTCATCTGTTTATGTGCATGTGACCAAGAACGCCAAGAAGAAGCTGGAGCCGATTGCTGAAGTTGGGATAATTGTGGGGTACACAGAAACACCCCATAATTATCGTGTGAATTTTCCTAACAGTAAGATGAATGCTATGCAACGGGATATAAAATTCAATGAGGGGAAATCCATGCGGTTGTTGCTTGAGAGGGAGATAGACTTGCATGCAGAGGAGGAACTGCTGGTTGCTAAAGATGAGTCTCAAGATGTGGATCAACCACATGAGGAGGTTCATGGAGTGGAGGAAGCCACTCATGCAATGCCATCCATCAGAAATGGTAGAAATCCCACCACGGAAGCTGATAGATATAGACTAGACGCTGCATAGAATGTAGGAGCCCCTACTTCATAGCGCAAACATAGACAATCTCCTGATCGATTTAGTGGATACACGACTCTCATGAGAAAATGTATTGTGATTGAACCATATTCCTTTCAGGAAGTAGTGCAGGATCCCACTTGGGTTGATGCAATGGTGGAGGAGTATGACTCCATTATCAAAAAAATGCATGGGAAATTGTCCCAAGATCGGTCGACAAAACAGTGGTAGGTTCGAGATGGATCTACAAGGGTAAGATTTTAATCATTGTTCTTTATGTTGATGATTTAATAATGACTGGTGATGAGCATATGATACACTCATGCAAGGAGGACCTTTAAAAGGAGTTCAAGATGAAGGATATGGGCCTCCTTCATTATTTCCTTGGATTGGAAATATGGCAGTGAGATGGTGAAATTTTTGTGTCTCAAGGAAAGTATGCAAGAGAGATATTGGGTAAGTTTCACATGGAGGGCTGCAAACGCATGGATAATCCTCTTCCAGGAAACTAGAGGAAAGAGGATGCTACTTCTGGAGAGGTAGTGGATGCTACTTTCTATCGATTCGCTAATGTATCTAGTGAACACGAGACTAGACATTTGCTATGCGGTTAACCAACTGAGTCAAGTGATGGTTAAGCCTACCAAGATATTTTTGAAGGCAGGTAAGCATGTCCTGAGATACCTGAGGGGCACATATAAGTATGGATTATGGTACAGATAGACGAATGAGGTGAAGTTGCATGGCTTCACGGATGTAGATTGGGCAGGCATCCCAATGGACAGAAAGAGCACATCAGGGAGGATCTTTAGTATCGGATCTACAATTGTTTCTTGGTACACAAGGAAGCATATATTTGTGGCACTCAGTTTAGTGGAAGCAGAATACATGGCAGCGAGTCAAGCTGCATGTGAGGATATCTAGATGAGAAAGATCTTGGTTGGTTTGTTTGGTTCTCATTTAGATCTGACAAGGATTTATTGTGATAATTAGAGTTACATTAAACTCTCGATTAATCTCGTGTTTCTTGATAGATATAAGCATATAGATATATGATATCATCATATAAGAGATTGTGTGCAGTGGAAGATCATGTTGCTTCAGTGCATTCCTACAGAAGATCAGGATGTAGACATTCTGACGAAGGCGCTCACCAGGAGAAAATTTGAATACCATAGAGACAGGATCTGGGTGAAGGATAATCCCTTTCTTGTTGAGAGGGAGTGTTGAGATTCAACAAGAAGATCCTAGTGAAAATTATGCACCTACACTAGGATGGAGCCTCAGGATATTTTTAG
>JASDQU011403635.1:20456-30847 GCA_032191745.1 Picea mariana
TTCAATTGTGCGTCGTAGATCTAGGTGCCCCAATCCTAACCGTTGAGAGATGTGTGCCCCATTCTGGACCCCCCCCTCCCGTTAAAGGTAGAACATAAAGGGGGCTCTGAAATGGATCCTCAGCCACAGATTTGGGCATGCAGATCTCGGTTGCCCAGATCTGCGTTCTCATTAAAATAATGCACCTGCTTCTAATACCTAGGGATAATGGATTTTTAGCCCATTTTTTGAACTTCTTCTTGCCGCAGGGGACATTACTTCCAGGAAAATACCCCATACTTGATTATGTTCTAACACCACGTGTCAATGAGTTTTGAACCTATGGAAGATTTAAATGTCAGTTAGAATGTGACATGTGTCACCCGCCTAATTGGGCCACATGTCCACTTCTAGTATTTCACCATGTGGTGACAGATCATGTAGTCCAGAGACTGGGTACTACAAAGGAAAAATATGTGATAGGTTGTGTTGGGTCAAGAACTCCCAAAGGCCCGAAGGCTAGAGTACATATCGACCGTTGATCCCAAAATACATGCGACAATAGATCTCGTAGTCCGAAGACTTGGTACTTTGGGAGTTTTCAAGTCTCTACAAGTGAAAAGTGTTGAAGTGCGAAGTCATGAAGGCACACAGACCATCGATTTAGAATCCCTTCAAGACCTTTCTGACCTATTGTATCAAGCAGTGGATGGATAGGGTAAGAACTTCGATGAATTTTCACTTAGAGGGAATTGAGCAGTGTGGGAATTGAATGTCTCGGACCCTTGGAGTGATAAATTAATAGAGGATCGTCCATCCCAAAAATTGATTAAGTCAAAGACCGTCAATATTTTGAAGCCTTCATATGGGGGTGGGGTCATCCATTTGATGGGAGATTAAATATTGATTGTTCAATCCTTATGGTGGAGGTAATGGAGATTTTAGTGAAGGGTAACTCCGGGAGGAAACAGGAGTTGACAACAGAGAAAAGATGAAGGCCAAAGTCCAGAGAACTTGGTCCCAACACCGGTCCCATGCATAGGTAAAGAAAAAGGGCTTGGGAGGTAACTTAGCTGTGGTTTTATGGCTTGCACAATCTCCATGTGAAAGAACACGAAGCGAGGTGATAAAGAAGGGACTAAGTCATGGATTCAAACCATGGTCACTTGAAACCTACTTTGAGGGAAGTGCATGCACAGAATGAAATTCTGTGTTAGCCAAGGATAATAAAAAACTTTTATTTTGCAGATACTGGGGATATATTCTTCCTGAACTAAGAAGAAAAGGACATGTAGCATTGTTTGGAAAATTTTGTTTATCATATGCTTAATTCTAACAAAATGGGCACTTGCACATTTTGAAAAATTAAGGGGTTTAAACACTTCATTTTAGAATGAAGATTTGAGAGATGGAATAAGGTGAGGGAGCCTCCAACCATGATAGAGAGGTCGAAGGCCAAAATACCAGAGTTGGTAATGTAGAGATAGAGTCCAATGGACACAAGGGAAGAGGGGAGCAAGAAACATTGATAGAAACTATAAGAATCCTGAAAATAGAAGTGCATAGCTACAATGAAGAAAATGAGAGATTGATGAGAGAGAAAAGTCAGATAAATGCTCAATTGTTGCAGAGCTTAAACCAATTGTAGAGGAAAACAAGGAATGGCTCCGAGTAAGGGGAAGAAGGAAAGTTTCGTGAAAGGAGAGATGATAGTGGAAGAAATGGTTATTCAAGAAGTGCTAATATAACTCATAGACATCACTCACCTCCCTACTTAGCAAGGAATTTTTATGCATCTAAAGATTCCATAAGTAGTCCAAAGGTGTCTCCTATTAGGCACCAAAGAAAAAAACATGAATTGGAAATTTTGTAAGGAGATTTGAGGAAGCTCAAGGCACCATCCTTTGATGGTGAAAGAGAAAGGGAATGTGATGCTGAGGTGTGATTTCTTGGACTTAGGAGATATTTTCAAATGCATAACTATTCATCAAACCTAGCATCCATAATTTCCACCTACCATTTATACAGGAAAGCTGCAATGTGGTGGGATCAACTGAAGCAAGTTGAACATATTAATGAGAGTAGGATCACTTGTAAGAAGTTCAAGAATTACTTCCTATTAATGAGAGTATAATCACTTGGAAGAAGTTCAAGAAGTAATTCAAGAAGGAGTACCTCTCATAGAATTTCTATGACAAGAAAATGCAAGAGTTCTTTGAACTCAGGTTGGGAAGCATGACTATGGTAGAATATGAGAAGAATTTCTTGGGGTTGTTAAAGTATGTCAGGTTCATTAATGATGAGAAGGTAAAAATAGAAATATTTCTAAGTGGACTTCCATCCTTTTATAAAGAAAATATTAGGTATGATGATCCCAATACCTTGACTGAGGCCATCATGAACGCTAAGTACTTGTATGCGCAAGGCTAGGGAAGAGAATCCCTACAAAAGTCTTGGAAGGATAAGAAGAAGGAGAAGTTCGATCAGAGGAGGAAAGGATTTAGACCTCCCTTCAATAGGAATGAGCCTAATAGAAATCATCAACAATATGCTAAGGGTGAATCCAAGAAACAAGAGTCCTTGGGAAAAAGGGAAAGACCACCAATCCAATGCTGGGGATGCAAAGAAGATCACTTGTACAAGGATTTCCCACACAGAAAGAATATATTGAAGACTATACACAGCGTCCAAGAGGCTACAATAGTCGAAGATATGGGAATAATTTAGGCATTTTTAGATGATCAACAAGTAGAGTACCAATCCAATATGATCCAAGTGGAAGGTAAGATCATAAATCCACCTGTTTCTATTTTAATTGATTCATGAGCAAGTCATTGTTACATTGATCCTAAAATAGTGGACAGATTACATTTGGAGAAAAGTAAGCTTGGAAAATCAAGTTTAGTTCAGTTAGCCATTCAAAACAGAAGGAGAATCCATGATATGGAAAGAACTTGTTCCATAATTCTTAATGGTGTGAATATTAGTGTTGATATGAATATCATACCCTTGGGGTCTTATGATATTGTAATTGGAATGGATTGGTTGGAAAAGCATCATGTTGTCCTAGATTTTCATAGAAATACATTTACATGTCTTGATGGAGATGGAAAACAGAACACTCTGAAAGGAGTTCCAAGACCCATCTCTATAAGGGATATTTCATCCTTACAGCTGAAGAGATGTTTTAGAAAAGGATGTCAATTTTATGTAGCTCATGTGGAAGAGCCAGAAAATACAAAGGGGCCAAGCCTTGAAGATTTCTTGGTAATATAGGAATTTGAAGATGTATTCCAAGAAATAAGAGGGTTTCCACCAAGAAGGGAGATAGATTTCTCAATTGATTTAGTACCAGGAGCTTCTCCGGTGTCAAAAACACCTTATAGAATGAGCACACCAGAGTTAAAATAATTACAAATGTAGTTGGAGGAATTGTTGAAGAAAGGGTACATACGTACAAGTGTTTCACCTTGGGGAGCACCAATACTTTTTGTCAAAAATAAGGATGGAACCTTGAGGTTGTGTATTGACTTTCGACAACTAAATAAGTATACTATAAAGAACAAGTATCCTCTACCCAAAATTGATGACTTGTTTGATCAGCTAAGAGGAGAAAAAATATTTTCAAAGATTGACCCGAGGTCAACATACCATCAAGTAAGGATCAAGGAAGAAGACATTCATAAGATAACCTTTAGAACCAGGTATGGGCATTATGAATTTGTAGTGATGCCATTTTGGCTAACCAATGCACCAACTGTCTTTATGTGCTTAATGAATGGAATATTCATAAATTATTTGGATAAGTTTGTCATAGATTTCTTGGATGAAATACTTGTCTATTCCAAGTCTGAAGAGGAGCATGAACATCACTTAAGATTGGTATTGCAAGTGTTGAGAGAACATCAGTTGTATGCCAATTTGAGTAAGTGTTCTTTTTATCAAAATAAGATCCATTACTAGGGACACATTATTTGAGAGAAAGGGATAACAGTAGATCCAGAGAAGATTGAAGCCATTAGGGGATGGACAACACCCAAAAATTTGTCAGAAGTCAGATCTTTTATAGGATTAGTTGGTTACTGTAGAAGGTTCGTAGTTGGGTTCTATAAGATTTCTCATCCCATCACTTCTTTACAAAAGAAGGGAACTAAATTTGACTGGACACCTAAGTGTGAAGAGAATTTTAATCTGTTGAAGGAATTACTCACTAGTGAACCTCTGTTAAAGATTTCTAACCCAAATGAAACTTTTGTGATATGTACAGATGCATGTAAGGAAAGACTAGTGGGATTCCTCATGCAAAATGGACATGTCATTGGTTATGAGTCCAAAAATCTTAAGGAACATGAGAGGAACTATGCCATGCATGACTTGGAGCTTCCTGCCATTGTCCACACCTTAAATATGTGGAGGCATTGTCTCACAGGGAAGAGATTTGAATTAAGGACATACCACATTGGCCTGAAGTATATTTTGAACAACCAACCTTGAATTCCAGGAAAACAAGATGGCTGGAATTTTTAAGTGAATATGACCTCGATATCAATCATATCAAAGGAAAAGAGAATAAATTTGTCAATGCACTTAGTAGAAGAGTGCATCTCATGCATGCTACTGCTTTCAGTATGCATCGGTCAGACTTGAAGAGTAGGATTTTAGATGATCTTCTTACAGATCAACATTACCTACAAATAAAGGAAATCTTACAGCAAGGATATGTACAACATAAAATAAAGGAGTATGAGATAAAGGAATATGGATTACTTATGCATAAGAATACAATATATGTTCCTAGTTGTAGAGAACTGAGGAGTTTGGTATTGAAGGAAATGCATGATGTTCCTTATGTTGGACATCCCGGTTACAACAGTAAGAAGCCAATTATTTTGGCCAAGAATGAAAATGGATGTTGTTGATTACATCGCTTGATGTATGGAATGTCAGAAGGTGAAGACTGAGCATAGGCACCCAATGGGTTTTCTGTAGCCATTACCAATCTCAGAGAAGAAATGGGAAGTGATAACCATTCATTTGATAACTAAATTACCTAGGACATCCAGACAACATGATTCAATCATGGTAGTGGTTGAAAAATTAACAAAGGCTTCTCATTTTGTTCTTGTAAAAACAATACATACAATGACTAATATTGCATAGGTTTACATGAGGGAGATTTCTAGGTTGCATGGGATACCTAGGATAATTGTCTCAGACAGAGATACAAAGTTTACCTCCAATTTATGGAGGGGATTGTTTAAAATTTTTGGTACAAATCTAAACTTTATCACATCATACCATCCATAGTCAGATGGAAAAACAGAGAGGGCCAACCGAGTAATTGAATATATGTTGAGAATGTATGTTATAACCCTAAATTGCACCATACATGCATACCTGGCATCAAACCATCTTACTTGCTATATTTTCCAAGCCATCACTGAACAACTCTTCTAAAAAAACATCTTTTTGAAGGTATATGTGCCCTGCACCACTATTTCCCATGTACACATGCATGATGCACTGTTAGAGCCTGCGTACACTCACAAAAAAGTGCGAAAAATAAAAATAACAAAGGGATACAGGTTTTTGGGTCGTTACCTAACTTTTCAACTGCCCACAGTAGGTCACCCAACCAGATGAATGTCCTTTTCAACTATAAAAGAAGGGGTTGTGGCCCCAAAAAATATAACAATCAAGAGAGAAAAGAAACTCTGCAAATTTTCATATTCCCCGTTATGCCCCAATATTTCGCAGCCACATTGTGAGTTTGAGCCAGAATTCCTTTTTCCTCCGTTGCAAACCCTTGCCATTTTCTTAGTGAGAACTGAAGAGGAGAAGGATACATGGAATCATTTGGTGCATGGTGAAGAGGATCCTAGGACCGAGTTCTAGGAGCAGTTGTCGGTCACATATTGGAAGCGAATTTTGTAAGATTAATATAAAGAAATACTTTTTCCGTCCCGCCAAATGATGTCTTCAATCTTTGTGATTTGTTTTCTTTGTTGTTATGATATCTAACCCACTAATATATATATATAGAATGCATTCTTGTAGTTTCTTGTTTGTATTTTTGTGAATGCAGGTCAGCCTTGGGAGGATACTTGTAGTCGAGAAACAACCAAGCACAAAGGGATCAACACCGGACACAGAGTTTAAGGTAGGACTACCAGAGCCCTCTACTTTTCTTTTTACATGTGATTATGGGATAATGGAGGGATAGTTGTTAAAAGTAGGAGAATTTAGATGGTTATCTCTACCTACATTTTAGAACCATGGCATAGTCTGCAGGGGGTTTTCCCGCAACTAGCAGAATTGGCGACCCTACTGGGGAAATCTCTAGGGTTTTGGGGGATATTCTTATTGCGTGCATTGAATCAGTTTATATATTGTTTTTTGAGTTTTTGTAGTCTTCTATGCCTTTAAGGTATTTTGGTCTTCCACACCAGTACTCCCTACCTATGCTTGACTATAGGTTTTCATTTTTTTTGAGAAGTTCCAGAGGTGTACGCATCCTGCACGCGTACATATGTGCCCTGCCTTTAGACAACCCATGTACATATGTTGGTTGTTGAAGTGTCAATAGCATGTCTGTGTTGAGAATATATTTTGGAAAGAAGAGGAAGTCACCCTCTTCGCTGTCATAAGTAATACTTCTCAGGGGTCTTCTTGATCTCGCCTTGGTCTCTGTTATAGTAGTCTGTAGCCTAGGTCTGACCTCAGAATAGATTTATTTTTATCAAAATATTTCTTGTGTTTTCTTTGATAGGGTTTTTAGACAATTTTGTGAGTCTGTTTTGATCTGCCTGTTTGGTATTGTCATTGACTCCCAACGAACTACAATTGGGCCAGAAGTCATTTCTTGGTCCTATCTTGTTGGCATTTTCCCCTTTTTTTTTCTTTAGAAGAAAATAAAAGAATTCATTTTCAAATTTCTTGTTTTGAAGCATAAAACAATAAAAAAAAAGAGAGAGTTTTTCATTTCTTTGTTTGGTAAAGTAGTTTAGGTTAGTTACTTCATTTACCAAGGAAAAAGAAAGTTTTCTTAAGTTCTTTACTTGAATTCTTAGGAAATTAAGTAGCTCATAGTCGAGCGAAATATTGTTTTAATTTTTTCTTTTGAAATACATGAGAAAAGTAGTTACAAAAGGTTTGGTGAAAGAGTCTAATTTGGCAAATCTTTATTTGTGAAGAAGGAGTAATTGTGTTTTTAGTTTCATTTTATGCTCTTCTCTTTCATCTCTTAAAAACATCACTGGTTTCACTTTCATTCCTTTTGACCTAATACAACCACTAAAATTAACGCTTCATTAAAATTTATCAGACTTTGTGTTTGTAGGGTCCATCAATTTAGTCTAGTCTAAAGCCTTGATTTAGGATTGGAGAGGAAACTCTTCAAGGATACAAAAACAAACATAAGAGTCTGTGATAGGGAGTATTTGAAAGTCTAGTAACCGTGAAAGTTATCTGGGACCCCCCTCTAACACAAGTGCTAAACATGAGGTCGTGTGCAGAAAGGTAGCAGAGATAACCCCTCCAAAGACGGACCAAGCATAGTGGGGAATGCATATAGAGGGATTATCTTGGGATTCTATTCATCGCATTTTCCACGGATCTTTGTGGGCATAGAATATGTTTGAGGTCCTCAGTTGTCTTCCGAAACACTTTCTTTTGATACCCTTGATAGGTTTCGGGCTTGATACCCTAATCATTGCGGTCCACCCGACTGTCGACTGTACCTTCCTGGTGATTGTTCACGCGTTGACAACCTAGCTGCCTTTATCTTAGTGACTTACACATGTGACTGTGGGGGTATACCACAGTACCTAGGGAAGACATCAGACCACACTTTGTAGAGTATACCCAGAGGGTGCTTCCGTATTCGAGTTGCACTTGCACCGGTAAGTTGTTGTAGTGTTGGCTGGTGTAACTGTTCTTCCTACTAGCTAGTGATCTGCTTGTCTTATCTCATAGGAATTGTTTCTAGTGTGTCTTGGTTCTTGAACATTAATAGAAATCCCTAGTGTGTCATTGATGTTCTCACATAGTGGAGGATTAGAATCTCCTTTGGTTGCTAAGGCTTCTTGGCCTACTGCCGGTTAATCTGGAGCCACCCCTACTATCGCTAAGGAAAAGACTATACCAGCATGGGTTTTTTGAGGCAATCGGGTCACAGGAAACTGTGTCGGACCCATATCTAAGAAGAGAAAATTTGAATCTAGAGGAACCAACCATTTATGACCTTGGAATGGAATATCTTGGTCCATCTAACCCTCCAATCACTGATCTATCGGCGCCCATTTTTGTACAGGTTCTCCCTTACGAGCGTCAGGTAGTGTCACAAGTAGTGATGGAGACAAATCCTACCACTTCTTCAGGGAATCCTCATATTCCCTCTACGACTGTTACTACAGGGGGTTCTCCTCCTCCAAACCAGCAGTCACTGGTCTGGACCACTATGGTATCGACTGCCTCTACCTCAGGAAATGGTCTAATTCTGTCTATGGTGGCAACCACTGCTCCATTCACCCAGAGTGTGACAGGCCCTTCATTTTCATACAGGATGCCTAGCTTCAATACGAATCTTGTCCTTTCCTACTCCACTCTACATACTTTACATCTGGGGGAAGGGAGCTCAAACTCTTCTCTGCAAGGCTCCATGGGGGGAATTTCAACTCCCTATAATGCTTTCCCTTATGGAGGGGGTCATATACCTCCTTCATCCCCTTTGCTCGGCAGTACTCACCAGCACTCCGCTAGGCTGAACATAAACTATAGTTCATTTGGAGTAGGTACTCAAGGACTTCCTTCTTATAGAACACCAGTAGGTTCAAATTCATTCTATTTTTTCGACGCGTTCGGTAACAACGCATTCTCGTCAGTTTCTATCTCTACTGGGGGAAACCTCAGTTATTGACAAAAAAATCCTATGCAAGGCATTATTTCTGTAGAGGGGGAAAACTCAGGAATTCCTTCCCCACAAGGACCTTGGAACCCATGGTAGGGATCAGTTCCCTCATCAGGGATGCTAACTAGGGGCAACCCCTTCCATAACCAATGGAACCCCAAGCAAGGCTCAAGACCTATGCCCATCAGATCGGCAGGGGGAAACCCTTCCCAAAATCCTTGGAATCTAACGTAAGCCCAACCTTCTACGTCCTATTACAGGAGTCAGCCAATGACATCTCAACAAGCGCAAAATACATACACTGGTCACGACCATGGCTTTTACCAAAACCTTGGCCAACAACCTAACTTTTCCTAGCAACTTGAAGCCAGCCGAACTTGAGGCTCATTTTTCCCTGGTTATAACCAACAACCCAAACTTTTGTTTCTGGCAAATTTGTATTTTTTAGACTTGTCAAGGTTACTAAACGACCCCATCTGTCATGATCTGCATTGGCCTCCTATGCCAACCAAGTTTCCTTTGAACATTTCATAGTTCAAAGCTAAGACTAATGAAGATCCAGGTGATCATGTGACTACCTTCCATCTATGGTGTTCGTACAACTCATTGAGAGATGACTCCATCCAGTTGCGTTTGTTTCAATGCACTCTCATCGGGAGTGTCGCAAAATGGTACATTGAGCTCGATCGCTGGAGATACTCTACCTTTTGTGAATTGGCAATGGTTTTCTTAAACCATTTTCAATTACTTGTGAGATACGATGTCGACACCAAACTGCTGGCCAACTTTGAGCAGACAAAGGTGTACCATATCTCAGATCACATCTAAAAATGGAGACACCAAAAGAGTTTGATAAAAGTACCATTCCCACCATCATTCATGCTTGAGTGGTTCCTTAAGTCTTTGGTACCTCAGTTATCTAAAGATGACGCAACATCAGGGGTATTTTCAAAAGAAGAAGCGATAAGGAGAGCTCAACAACTAGAGTTTATTTACTCTCAGTCTGGTTTACTTTACAAAGTTTTTCCAGATGTACCATGGTCAGTACTTGACAAGGACATACAAGGATTTGGACCACATGCCGATGGTATTGTTGGTTCAGTGAAAATGAAGTCCGTTGATCATCTTTCAAATCAATTGCAACAATTGTTAATACAACAGACAATGGCCAACCATACCACTAGTTTAGTTTCTCCCCCTACCCAAACATCAGATGTACACAATGTGTAATCGATGAATCCCAAGGCCACCCAGTAGCCTAATAGAAAAAAAAAAATGAAAGAAGGGTAAGAGGGATAAGAAACCTAACAATAATGATGGCGGCAGTAACATAGAGTAGAAGAAGTCGAAGTATCCATGTAACATTTGCACGGAAGACCACTTGACTCACCAATGCCCTCGTCTTGTGGAGGCCCAGAAGTTTTTAGCACAGCAGCATCCTGCTGTGTTAACAAACCCATTTCCACATGGGAAAAATTTAACTCAAGCTTATTCGACCGTAGAA
>JASDQU011403636.1:1204-39144 GCA_032191745.1 Picea mariana
ATGATTGGTATATACTTGGTACATGGTTGGATTCACTTATTTATGGTACAGGTTGATTACAGGTTGTTTGGCACAGGTTAGTGCATGGTTGATGCTCTTGTTTATGGTACAGATTGATATTTGTTGAGGATTGTTGCCTCATCTCACTTGGTGCTGAGAATGTAAATTGAGTCTTTCATATAGAGCTGGTGATGTTGTAGAGTTGTACTCTATTCAGTTGTTGTTGAAAAACCCCCAGATTGAAGTCTATAATAACAAGAAAAATTGTATATACATCTTGTGTTCCTTGTGTTCCTTGTGGAGATGATTTGTTGATGATATATTGATGATATATGTTGCTGATATGTATTCACATCTAACTGATTATTAATGACAACAATGAGTAATGAGAAAATATCGAATGCTAACTAATGAGTTTTGTGTAAGAGGGAAGTTTTGGGGAAAAAATCACCACACTCATTCACCCCCCCCTCTAAGTGTGGTAGCTGTGTCCAACAAGAACTGCTTGCAATACTAGAGATAGGGTGTGAAAAGTAATTATAGATAGTGGGATCACTAATAAATTGGTATTTGTAACATACCTGACCATCTAGGCTAGGTCATGCCACCAAAAAGATTTCATTCTCTGATACCATGTTGTAACATCCCCAACATCCAACTGGGCTATGCCGCATAAAATTTTCGAACTGTATACAAATAAAAACATATTCACACAGAAAATATTGCAGAACTTTATATATATAAAAATTAAATCATACAAATGCATAGATTCATACAAAATGATAATAAAAGCATACATGCAACACACACAGGAATGACCCATAAAAATAAATGCATACATAATAATGCAGCATGTAATTTAACAAAAAATGGACACTTATCTTGTAAAAATGTCACCAACTGTGTGCAAACCTTCCATGAACCTCCCAGCCTTATACCACGCTACTCATCACTCTCAGTAGTGGGTCACACCCGATCTGGGACTAATCTCCACCTGGGTAAAGGGATTCCTAACCAGTCTGATGTATCTTAGACAATAGGAAAGTCTTTGTAACACGTGCCAACTCAAACTAACAACCTACAGTCCCTCATTCCCCACATGCATGTCCCACCCTAGGAAGTGTTCCCCTTCTCTACTCAACAGTCCCTCGGTTTCCCCTCTTCCCTTCCAAGGCTTCAGCAACATGCCAGACAGGAAGTCTCAGAGCCCTGTAGCTATAGTTTAGCACCTTTGGGAATCAATTCCAAACAATTATCTCACCTAGAGAGAAATTTCTCATGAGCCTAAAAACATGCCTCTTCAATATCCCACGAGCCTGACAACCCACCTCTTTAGTCCATCTCCCAAGCTAACTAGGTACAGGTATGGGTATGGGTATGAGTATGGGTACAAATACAAGTACATTGATAGTAATAGAAAGGTATGGAGGACAACTGAATGAGTTAGTGAATGATGATGGAATGAATGAATGGGAAAATTAACTAAGTCCAAACTATATGTATGCATGTTCCCAACTTGACACTTGTCATGTTGGGAGCTACTTTGACCCACTTGTCCCCATCCTTAGAACTTAGGATAAAATAATTGTCCATACTTTATACTTTAAGGAATATTAATATAATATTCCCTTTTTGGCTTAAGCTCCCTATCTTATCCCCTTATCCTTAACTTTTAGTCCGCCCTTTCCCTAACTAGTGGAGTTTAGTCCCCCATACTCTTTTATCGTGGTCAGTCTACACGTAGCGATGTATTATATTAATGATATGCATAATTACATATACAAAAATAGGCTCACTGGCCTTAGCATCCAGGATCTCCATCCTAATAAACATATCATCCTCCTAGATTATAATAACTGGCTCACTAGCCTATACAACACAACATATACATGAAGGCTCCCTGGACTCAAAATCATGCGCACTTAAGTTTGTTGCACGCGGTATCCTAGAATGTGCACACTTCATCATTTTAGTGCACAATACATGTGCGCACTATACCATGGAAGGTGCATACAAAAAATGATATAAAACAACTCAATAGCTTAAGTACATTTGCATTTACATTTACAATTTGGTTCTGCCTAGGGGTATTACAATCCCCTCCCCTTATTTATGCATTGTCCTCAGTACATTATGTACACATATCAATAAGATTTCCAAAATCTTAAAAAATATGTAGGTGTTCTACTCGCATTGCATTCTCATGCTCCCAAGTAGCATCCTCAGGACCGTACCAGGTCCATTGGACCTTTACAAGCCCTATGGATCGATTCCCGAGTCGTTTGATTTTTCAATCCGGAATGTGTATCAGATGCACTTTGATACAACCTCTTTCTCCACCTGAATAAAATTCCAATAAATTACATGATTAGCATCAAGTATATATTTCTTGAGAAATGATACATGGAATACATTATGAACATACATAGATGCAGGAAATGCAATCATATAAGCTACTGGCCCAATCCTTTCTAGGATTTCAAATGGCCCACAATAGCGAGCTGGCAACTTTGAACAATTTCTCAACTTCAGGGAACTTATGTTAGCCTTCACTTTCAAGAATACATGTTCCCCCACTTTAAATTACCTGTGAGTTCTTCCCTTATCAACATAGCTTTTCTTCCTGTCTTGGGAATCCTTTAGATTATGTTTTATTTTCAACATTTTCTCTTCTATTTTCCTGAGTAACTCTGGCCCAACCATTGCTATATCTGTTGGGTTATCCCAGCTTACCGATGTTTTTCACCCTCTGCCATAAAGTGTCTTAAATGGGATCATCTTTAGAGATGCTTGGTACCCATTTTTATACACAAACTCTACTAAGTGTAGGTAGTCTTCCCATTTTTATGGTTTATCCATCACATACATCCTCAAAATATCCTCAATAACTCGATTCACCCTCTCTGTTTGTCCATTTGATTCTGGATGATAGCCTGTACTAAAACTCAAATTTGTTCCAAATCCATTAAATAATCCCTTCCAAAAATTTGAGGTAAATTTTGGATCTCTGTCAGACACAATTGTCTTGGGTTTACCATGTAATTGATCAATTTCTCTCATATAAACATCAACAATGTTGGATTCATTGTGAGTGAGCTTTACTGGAATAAAATGGACAGGTTTAGTAAGCTTATCCACCACTACCATGATAGAATCATGTTGTTTGTTTGTTCTGGGTAGTTTAGTGATGAGATCCATTGTTACAACCTCCCATTTCCACTCAGGAATGGGTAATGTCTGTAGAAAACCAGTTGGGTGTCTATGCTAAGCCTTTACCTTTTGACACTTTGAACATTTGGCAATAAAATCAACAACTTCTTTCTTCATGCCTGGCCAATAATATTGGCTCTTGACAACTGCAATAGTTTTCTAATAACCTGGGTGTCCAACATAAGGTACATTATGCATTTCTCTCAATATCATATTTTTCAATTCTTGGGAATTGGATACATAAATTCTTCCCCTGCATATGAGAATTTCATCATTTTCTAGCTTATAGTCTTCAATTTTTTGTTGCAAAATACCTTCTTGTAATTTTGCCACTAATTCCTTGTAATGCAAATCTGATTTTGAGGCCTCCAAAATTCTGTCTTACAAATATGATTGTTACATGCTTAGGTTGTAGCATGCAACTCATGCACCCTTCTACTAAGTTCATCAACCGCTTTGTTCTCTTTCCCCTTGATATGTTTTATATCAAAGTCATAATCACTAAGAAATTCTAACCATCTACTTTGCCTAGAATTTAGAGTTGGAAGATCAAATAAATATTTCAGACCATTATGGTCTGTCCTCAACTCAAACCTTTTATCCATTAGGTAGTGTCTCCATTTCCTCAAGGCATGCACTATGGATGCCAACTCCAAATCATGAGTGGCATAGTTCCTTTCATGATCCTTCAAATTCCTTGATTCATAACATACAAGAAACCCATTTTGACTGAGGACTCCACCAAGTCCTTGTTTACATGCATATGTGCATACAATGAAGTGTTCATTTGGATATGCAATCCTTAAAATTTGAGCACTAGCTAATAATTTCTTCAAGTGTTGGAAACTCTTTTGACAATTCAATGTCCACTGAAACTTCACACCCTTATTTTGCAAGGAAGTGATTGGGTGTGCAATATTTGAGAATCCTTCAATAAATCTCCTATAGTATCCTTCAAGGCCCATGAATGATCTGACCTCTATCACATTCTTTGGCGATGACCATCCTCTAATGCCTTATATATTTTCAAGATCCAGTGCTATCCCATCCTCTGAAATGATATGTCCCAAATAATGAATTTTCTTCTGATAAAATGAACACTTGCTCAATTTGGCATACAAATCATGCTCCCTTAATACTTGTAATACCATCCTCAAGTGTTGTTCATGCTCTTCCTTTGACTTAGAATATATAAGAGTGTCATCTAAAAATAAAATGAAAAACCTATCTAAGTATTCTCTAAAAAAACCATTCATTAAACACATGAAGATAGTTGGTGCATTTGATAACCCAAATGGAACCACTATGAACTCATAATGACCATACCTTATTCTGAAAGAATTCTTGTTGGTGTCTTCTTCTTTAATTCTTACTTGATGATAACCTGACCTGAGATCAATCTTGGAGAGCATTTTTTCATCTTTCAACTGATCAAAGAGGTCATCGATCCTTGGAAAAGGATACTTATTCTTCACTGTTACCTTGTTCAACTTCCTAAAGTCAATGCAAAGTCTCAATGTTCCATCCTTTTTGTTCACAAATAAAACTAGGGCACCCCAAGGTGACACACTTGGGAGTATATACCCCTTCTTCAGGAGCTCTTCAAGCTGCACTTGCAACTCCTTCAATTTTGGTGTACTCATCTTGTATGGATTCTTGGATACTGGAGTTGCTCCAAGCATCAAATTTGTGGAGAAATCAATGTCTCTTTTAGGGGGTAATCTTGGTATTTCCTTAAGAACATCTTCAAACTCTTTTAGGACTACATAATCTTCAATATTTGACACACTATCTTTAGGCATCTCTTCCATATGAGATGAAAATATTTGACACCCTTTTCTGTAACATTTCTTCAGCTACAATGCTGAAATTTCTCTGATGGTTACTTCCCTGGGAATTACCTACACTTTCCTTAGGTTCCCTTCCTCATCTAAGAAATTAAATGCCTTGTTATGACAGTCTGGGATAGTATGATGTTGGTCCAACCAATCCATCCCAATTAGATAGACATAGGAACCTAAAGGCAAGATGTTCAAATATGCCCTGGTGTTTAGTCCATTCATGTCCATAGGACATGACTTAACCATCTCATTAACTTTTCTTTTGGCTCCAGTAGCTAGCCGTACCAACCGTGATTTTCTATGCTTGAATCTTGGCAAATGAAAACTTTCCACCATCTTAGGATATATATAACTATGACTAGATCCCTAATCAATTAAAATAACAATGGTTTGGTTGTTGATCATACCTTCCACTTCAATCATATGTGATTGATACTCTTCTTGCTTGTTGTCCAAGGCTGCATAGATCCTTGGTACATTTCTGCCCATGTCCTCCACTGTCTCATCTTGTCGTACATCGTGAACAATCCTCACTTTTTCACCTCTATGAGGACAATGCTTAAACATATGATATCCTTTACAACCCCAACATTAAATAGGTGGTTTCCTTGGCCTTTGAACCCCTGTCTCAATCATTTTGGGTTATCTAGAAGTTGGTTTTCCCCAAGAATTATTTCTAAAGAATGGTGGCTTAGTCCCCTTCTTCCTCTGATCCATATTGAATTTCTTTTTGTCTTTCCAAGATTTTTGGAAATTTGGCCTTGCTTTTTGTTGAACATATAGGAATTTAACTTGCCTTATGGTATCCTCCAATGATTTGGGATCATCATATTGTATTTTGTCACTGATGAATGATGGAAATCCACTCAAATATCTATGAATCTTAACTGTCTCACCCTTGATGAAAGAAACATACTTTGACAGTTCTAAAAACCTTCTTTCATATTCATCTATGGTCATACTCCCAAGTTTGAGTTCAAATAACTCTTTCATTTTTTTGTCATATTATCTCTTAGTCAATTATTTCTTTCCAAAATAATTCTTGAATTCCTTCCACGTAACATTTTTCTCTTTAATGTGTTGCACCTGCACAAGTTGATCCCACCACATGGATTCCTTTCCCTTGATTTTAGAGACGACAATTATTCCTTCTGCATGAGAAGAATAATTATGCAATTGAAAATACTTTCTCATGCCTAGCAGCCATGTCTCTGCATCTTCATCCTTCTTGTTCTCACCATCAAATGTAGGAGGTTTGATTTTGTTCATTTCTCCTCATAGCTCATCCACCCCAGACCTCTTATGCTTCTTGACAAAGGGATGGACTTGAGTTTCTATGTGCTCTCTTATTGGAATTCCTCAAGGAGTGATGGTGATGTCCACTAACACTTCTTGTTCTTCTTTTCTCATCAGGAGACATGTGACTTACTAATTTTCTTGAGCCACTCTCCTCATCCAATTTATTTTCTGTTATGTTCAAGATCTGCATTAACTTCATGTTGAAGTCCTCATGTTTCTCCTTGGATTTCATAAGCCTTTTATTATCATATTTATGGATTTGGACATCCTTATGCAAATTTTTAATGGTCTCTACCATATTCATGTTTTCATCCCTTCCTTCTCCATGTCCATTGGAGTTTGTTCCTTCAATTCCCATATGCACATCCATCCCTTTGATCTCATCTTCGTGGATATAATTACCTTGTGCATATTCCATTCCTCTACACTCTGTGTTGATCCTGATTTGATCTAGTCATTGTTAACTCTGCAAAATGTGCAACCAACAAAACTTTTTTAGGTTAACTGACTCAACAATTTCATGAAAATATGAACCATTCTAGTTCAATAATGCATCAAAATGATTTATTCTAATTTCCTGAAATTGAATTCCTAGATCAATTTTATGGGTGAATAATTATATTCTCCTTTCCAAGACCTTTCCAACACCCACTTCCATGCTCAATTCTCAGTCTTGAGTAGAAAGTTATGGTTATTTGAAAATTGTCCATTAATTTTTCTATTCACTCTTCAACTTGGTGCAATTTTATGCTGTAATTATGCATTTTTTTGCACCTACTCCATTGGATTTCTAGTAGGATCTCAATTTGGTTTCTTCATATACATATTTTGGACAGTATATCTAAGTTTCACCTTTTTCTGGGTTCTAGGATGCTAGTTGCTAAAGTTCTAGGCCAATTAGTATTTTTGGTCTGGAATGCTACAGGTACCTTCTTTTCCATCTTAAACATTTTTAACATGCCCAGAATTTTAATTCAGCTCTAGGAATTTATTATATTGTTCAATAGATTTCCATAGACTGCTCCTACACCTCAATCTAATTCCAGAGCATAAATTTATGGCCCTTCGAAGTTAGTTGGGTCTTAAAATTTACCCTCCAATGTTTGTCCTGTAACTTCCTCATAAAATCTCCATTTGTGAATGATTTACACCATTAGAAATCTCTCTCCGAGCTCTTTCATTTGAGCTGCAGACACCAAGTGCACCTTGGTACACGATGTTCTCAGGGTTTTTGAGTAGCTAAAAACATTGTTTAGGGCCTAAAAAACGCACTGCAAAAATATGCCCTTCAAACAATATAAAATGTTGCATAAATTCACTAGTTTTATGTTGTTCTATACCATCAAAATGACTTCACGTGCACAAATTTGAACCTGCACACCCATATTTAGCATGCACAACAACACCATAAGGTAGTGCATGCTCCACGCACCTATAACCAATGTGGATGACTTCTCTGTCGTGGCAATAACTGGTGCACACTACTTTTGTGTCGCATGCTAATATCCACCACGCACAATTTTGGTTCATGCACTAATATCGGTTGCATGCAATTTTTGTGTCACGTTCTAATATTTCATGGGAATTTGAATCTATGCGCAGCACCATGACCAAGTTCAGTACGCCCCCACTGCTCACCAGCACTCCATGCACATAATTAACTAAACTGTCACGCAACAACATAAACCCACATTGCACACACACCGACAAAATTCCTCTGCGCTCTGTCAATACTGCGCACACAACACACACCATTATTATGCATGTGTACACTTCATGTGCTAGTATTACACATGCGCCACTCAATCTGCATCGCACAATGCCAAATTTAGTGCGCAGACCCACGCACCAATATTTTTCACGCGTTACCACTCTGCGACAGACAATGCCAAATTTAAGTGTGCAGACCCGCGCGCTAATATTTTATGTGCATTACCACTCTGCACCGTGCAGTGCCAAATTTAAATGTGCACAACCGCATGCCAATGTTTTTTGTGCATTACCAATCTACACAGTGCAACGCCAAATTTAAGTGAGCACAACTGCGCACCAATATTTTCCATGCATTACCACTCTGCACTGTGCAACACCAAATTTTAGCACACGCACCTGCACGCCATTATTTTTCGCACAATGCCACTCTGCACTGGGCAACGTCAAATTTTAGCATGCCCACCCACATGCCAATATTTTTCCGCACAATGCCACTATGCACCGTGTAGTGCCAAATTTTAGCACGTGCACCTGCACACCAATATTTTTCCACGTATCACAAGCTTTTCACTATGCATCATGCATTTTTAGTGTTCCCACTGACACACTTTCATTTTTATGTGCATCAATTCCTCATGAATTCCTTTGCAAAAATTGGGGCTTTTGCCAAACTTTTCCCAATTTTCACCATAGACATTCTACAAATATGAAATTTGTTCAATTTCACCCTGATACCAGCAATTCAACCTCTGCAACAACAAATCGTTGTTGTTTGACATTTTCGGAACAAATATTTCCCAAACTCAATTCATGAATTGAGAATTTTAATCAGCTAATCTAACTCCATTTTTCATGGCTTCCCTGTAACTTCAAATTCAACGAATTTCAGGCCTGAATTTGCTAAAATAGATACTAAATTAAGAACATCTCACTACTTGGACAAATATCTCAATTTTCCCATGAATTTAACAACACAAATTGGGGATTTTGCCCAAATCCACATCGTTTCTTCTAAATTTTACCATGGATGCTCTGTAACTTGAAATTTGGCCACTTTTAAATCAATTCTCTGTGAAATTTATCTTCAACTCAACTTGTTTGGCCCATCCTAGGTTAGTGTTGAAAACTGGAGATTTTATACCATATTTTCCTCTGTACCTTTCTATTACTATCACTATACCTGTACCTGTACCCATACCCGTACTAGTACCCATACCTAGTTATCTTGGGATATGGACTAAAGAGGCAAGTTGTCAAGCCCGTGGGATATTGAAGAGGTGGTTTGTTAGGCCCATGGGAAATTTCTTTCTAGGTGAGAGAATTGCTGGAAATTGATTCCCGAATGTGCTAAACTGCAGCCACATGTCTCTGAGACTTCCTATCCAGACTATTGTTGAAGACCTGTAAGGGAAGTGGGGAATTCAAGGGACTATTGAGTAGAGAAGGGGCACACTTCATGTGGTGGGACATGCATGTGGGGATTGATGGACTGTAGGTTGTTAGTTTGAGTTGGCACCTTTGATGGAGTCTTTCCTGTTGTCTAAGATATGTAAGCCCGGTTAGGAATCCCTTTACCCAGGTGGAGTTTAGTCCCAACTCAAGGGTGACCCACTACTAAGAGTGATGAGCAACATGGTCTAAGGCTGGGAGGTTCATGGAAGGTTTGCACGCAATTGGTGACATTTTATTAATGATCTACATAATCACATATACAAAAATAGGCTCACTGGCCTTAGCATCGAGGCTCTCCGGCCTAATAAACATATAAGACTCCTAGCTTATAATAATTGCCTCACCATCCTATACAACACAACATATAAACAAAGGCTCCCTGGCCTCAAAATCACATGCACTTAAATTTGTTGTGCATGGTATCCTGGAATGTGAACACTTCATCATTTTAGCACACAGTACATGTGCACACTATACCATGGAAGGTGCATACAAAAATGATATCAAACATCTCACCAGCTTAAGTACATTTTCATTTACATTTACAATTAATTTTGGCTTAGGGGTATTATAGTATCCAAGAAGATGGTGAAAAATATGAATTTGGAGATGAAATCACATTTGAATCCATACAAGGTGTCATGGTTGCAGAAATGACATCAAGTTGTGGTAAGTAGATAGTGTAAATTTGAGTTTAAAATAGGTGGTTATAGGGACAAATTTTTATGTGATGTCATACCTATGGATGTTTGTCATGTTCATTTGGGAAGACCTTGGCAATATGACAA
This sequence comes from Picea mariana, assembly GCA_032191745.1. Taxonomy (NCBI): domain Eukaryota; kingdom Viridiplantae; phylum Streptophyta; class Pinopsida; order Pinales; family Pinaceae; genus Picea; species Picea mariana. Next base: position 11,508 of record JASDQU011403636.1, read on the forward strand.
GAATTTCATACATGATGGGAGGAAGAATACTTATACCCTTGAGAAAAATGGGTATAATCATATGATATAACCAATAGAAGATAAAGGAGTCAAAGAGGAATTTATTCCTAATATACTTCTCATGAGTGGGAAGGAACTCTTAAAAGAAGTTAAGAAACACTAGGAAATGCAATTTTCTTTTAGGTAAGCCGAGTGTCATTCTCACAAGCACTTCTATAAATGATTTTCCTGTAAAATTTCAGGAGCTATTGGATGTGTTTATTGATATTGTGGTGGATTAGTTACCACACACTTTATCACCCATGAGGAGTATCAATCACCATATTTACTTTTTTTGGGAGAAAGTTTGTCGAACAAAGTATCATACAAATTAACCACTCAAGAGAATGAAGAGTTCAAGGAGAAAGTTCAAGAGTTTCTAGATAAAGGTTTGATCAAGGAAAGTTTGAGCCCGTGTGTCATACCAACTATGTTGAGTCCAAATAAGGATGGAGGTTGGAAATGTGCACATATTCTAGATCCATCAACAAGATAACCATCATGTATAGATTTCCTTTACCTAAAATGGATGATTTAATGGATTGCTTGAGTGGAGCTAGTTATTTTTCCATAATATACTTGAAGAGTGGTTATCATCAGATAAGTATGAGAGAGGGATATGAATGAAAAACAACATTCAAAACAAATGAAGGATTATATGAGTTGCTTGTTATGTAATTTGGATTAACAAATACCCCAAGCATGTTCATGAGATTAATGAATGAAGTGCTCAAAGATTTTATTGGTAAGTTTGTGATTGTTTATTTACATGATATTCTAGTTTTCAGTAAGATTGAAAAGGAGCATTTGAGACATTTGAATATGGTGTTGAGGGGGTTACAAAAGGAGATTTTTTTGGTGACTTTAAAGAAATGTTCTTTTATGAATACAAAACTTGTGTATTTTGGGTCCGTAATATCTTCAAATGAATTGAACATGGATCCAGAGAAGGGGAGAGAAATAAGAGAATGGCCTTCTCCAAGAAGCGTGTTTGAAGTTAGGAGTTTTCATGGGTTGGTGAGTTTTTATAGGAAATTCATCAGGAGTTTCAGAAGTATTTGTGCACCCATACTGGATACCATAAAGAAGGAAGATGGATATTTTAATTCGACATAATAATATGATAAGGGATTTAGAGTGTTGAAAGAAAACGTAACAGAACAACCTGTTTTAGTTCTTCCAGATTTTAAGAAGATTTTTTAGGTCAAATGTGATGCAAGTGGAGTAGCCATTGGCACAATTTTAGGTCAATATAATAAGCTTGTTGATTATTTCAGTGATAATTTGAATGATTTAAAGAGGAAATATTCAACATATGACAAGGAATTTTATGCTATAATTCAAACTTTGAAAAAGTGGAGGCATTATCTTATCCTGAAGGAGTTATTTTTGTATACTGACAATTAGGCTTTGCAATTTATAACCAAACAAGAGAAATTGAATCAGAGACATACAAATGGGTAGAATTCATGTATAATTTTACTTTTTTTATCAATCATATTAGTGGAAGTGATAAAAAAAGTTGCAGATGCTTTGAACAGGAGATGTTTGATCTTGCAAGAATTCTAAGTGGATATTTTGGGATTTGAATGCCTCAAGGAGATTTATCAAGAAGACCCATATTTCAAGGAAGCTTATGAAGCATGTGGAAACCATTTTCTAAGAGAAAAAAATCAATGGATGTAGTATTTGATCCAAGATGAACTGTTATTCATGGGAAGTCGATTGTGTATCCCGAAATGCTCAATGAGGGACAATTTTATAAAGGAAAAACATAGTAGAGGATTGGTTGAACACTTTGGCCATGATAAAACATACGCGCAGTTGAGTTCTTGATATTATTATCCAGGCATGAGGTCTGATGTGAAGAAGTTCCTGGATAGATGTAGAATCTACCAATATGCTAAGAGAAAGCAACAAGACACTGGATTGTATCAACCATTGCCTATTCGAGAGAAGTTGTGGGATGTTATAAGTATGGATTTTATTCTAGGATTACAAAGAACCCAGAGGGGAAGTGATTCAATCTTTGTGGTGGTTGATATATTTTCAAAGATGGAACATTTCATACCATGTTATAAAAACCAATGATGCTACCCACATACAAATTATTTTTTTCAAGGAGATTGTGAGATTGCATGGGTTTCCCAGGAGTATAGTCTCAGATATAGATACTAAATTTGTGGGACACTTTTGGAGGACCTTGTGGAAGAATATGGGGATGAATTTTTCTTTCATTTCAGCATATCATCCTCAAAAAGATGGATAGAATGAGGTAGTGAATCAAATTTAAGGGAATCTATTCAGGAGTTTGGTCACTGAACATAACAGTCAGTGGGATAAAATTATGCCCCAAGTAGAGTTTTCATATAATGACTCACCGAATAGGATTACTAGTAAGAGTTAGTTCTAGATAGTACATGGGATGAATTCAAGAGGAATTTTATAATTGAGATATTTGGGACGAGATGAATTTCGAAGTGTGGGAGAACAAGATTTTTATTCAAAAATGTAAAAGTTACATTATCGAATTAAAGGACAACTACAGAATACCAACCAAAAATACAAGAGAAGAATAGACTAGAGGAGAAGAGACGTTAATTTTGAAATTGGAGATCAAGTCTTAGCACACCTTAGGAAGGAAAGATTTCCAAAATGGAAATATAATAAGTTGAAGATGAATAAGATAGGACCTTGTAAGATCCTCATAAAATTCGCTACAAATTCTTATGAGATTGAACTGCCAGATGACATTGGAATATCCCCAATATTCAATGTAGAAGAATTATACCCTTACTGGATGGATGATACAAAAGGGAAAGATGATTGAGAGGAGATTCAATGGAAGCAACAGATGCCCATAGAAGAGAATCCACAGATAGATAATATTTTGTATATCATGGACAAGAGCTCATGGGCAAGAGTCCATGAATATTTTTGTCCAGGGCAGTATGATGTAGGAGCATTTCCATCAACATTCAATGAGTCTAAGTGGAGGACATCTCAACATCCAACATGTGCATTCAAACTGGTTTCTATTCCAAGGAGAGTGCGTCACTTTAATATTTTGAAAGTATTATAATTAAAGATCTCATAAGATCTAGAATCTTGAGCCATTGTATGAGCTCCAACAGATTTTAATTTCTTTAATTACCTCTAGGATTGTATAGAATTTGAGCATCGACCCATATCTAGTTTGTAATTATTCATTTCTTGGAATATGCCTTAGTGGTAGGATACTTAATTGTGATATGAAATAACTAATATAGTTTGGAGGGAAGGCTCGAGAATCCCCCTCATGTATAAATACATGTAATCTATGTCCAAAAGAGGTTGTTGAAAGAAGAAGTTGAATGTTGTTGAGATTATTGTGATTAATGCTGAGAAAGAAAAGATGAAATCTATTGAACTTATTGCTATTTTACTGAGAGCTATTGGAACTCTTGTAAATGTTTTACTGAAGTAATATAATAGAGGGGATTTGCTTCAATGTCTGAGTTTGCTTATCTCTGATTTTTTGGCTAATGTTATGTTATCTATTTTTCTGTGTTTATATGCCTATGTGTGTATTTCATGGTAGAGTGAATGGACCTTTGATGTTTTGTAATTTTCAATTGTTTCTCTTCTGAAATCTTGGTGCAAGGAGTGCATAGTGCCCAGGAAAGGAGTTCGAAGGAATATTTTCTTATAGACTCAATAGCTCATGAGAGATAACGTGAATTTCATAAAGTGAGTCTGAGGAGTGCACATATACTCATTGGAGTATAAAATATTGAAGGACTGACTTGTGCAAGGTGTGCATAGGGCCAACCCTTAGATAAGTGTTGAAAATTTTCAAGAGGAAAGCGAGCATAAGGACTGCACGAGAGATTTTTCTTAGTCTCAATCTTAGGAGAAGTAGTGCAAGTGTGCACCGAAAGATAGTCCAAGTTCCAGACTGAGGAGAAGCACAAGTGTGCTTATGAATCTAGCGTCCTTAGAGTGACAAAGCTTAGGAAGGATAGAGATATTTTTTTCTCAAAGGAAGGACCCTTTTGTTTGAAGTTCAAGTGGATGAGATCCGCTCAAAGAGGAGTCAAATATTTCATAACTGTCAGATCTAATAAATGAGCGCATTCATTAATATTCTAATTCCTTTAGACATCACCACTCTAGAGAACTTGAAGTGTTGTTGCAAGAGTGTGCAATAAAAAACTCAAAGCTCCGAAGCCCGGAGTAGATCTTGACTGTTGGCGCTAGATACACATGTCGACATATCTCGAAGTTCAAAATTCATCACTCAGAAAGATATGGGGTGTGATTTAGTTTGGGTCAAAAAACCCTGAAGGCCTAAGGCTCGATGCCCACCTTGACCATCCATTTTTGTGGACGTGTGGACCGTTAATCGACCCTTTCATTTGTTCGAAATTCGGTACTCTAGAAGGAAGCATGGTTTAAGGCATGAAAAGCACCAAACCCTAAAGCCCAAAGAAAACCTAGACTGTCTATCTGAGGTGGACATCAGTCATCTGACGTATGAGTTTGAAGTTCACACATTCGAAGGTATTACATGTTGAAGTAGGGAAAACTCCTGAAGCCCATATTTGTGAAGTGTCGAAGCTAGCGAAGTGACAGTGCGTGATCATCAGATTCAGAAGAAGCACTGGAGAACTGATAGAACTAGATGTATGAAGTATCCACAAGGAGATGTGCTTGACTGACCAGAGAAGTTTGATGGATCGGTACAATAATAAGTAACTTTCCTACCTTTGATGGTCTGAACCCTCTAGAATCCTTCCTCTCGGATTTTGAAACAAGTGTACCAGCACAACAGAAGTTGTTGGCTATGGATGAGGCCCTGAAAGCTACACCAGCAAGATGGTGGTTGATGCACAAAAGAAATATTATAGACTGGACACAATGTTGAACCTTGATGACAGTGCGGTTCTCAACACAAGTAGGAAGTTGTGAAGTGAGGTACAAAGGTCGAAGTTTCCCAAAGGACCATGTGTGAAACTGCGAAGAAGCATGAAGTGACATTCCTCAAGAACAATGGGTACATAGATTCATTAACACGTTGGACACGAGCCCTATTAAATGGTAACTTCAAGCGGAGTTGCACCTCATCAATGCAGATTAGGAAGGTATGCTTCAGAATTTTGTAACCACCTTTTTGTTTGAAATTGAATTTCCTTCAGTAGATCAAGCACTACAAATTATGAGGAAGAAATTATTTAAGAAGGCATATAGCCTCCCCTTGGAGCAATAAGAGGATGAATGGATTGCGCCATTCCTGAAATTACAAGGATGTTACAACATTAATGCCGACACAGATGATGATCCGAGGAAGGTAAACATTGTTGTGACAGAAGACCACAGGGATGTGGAAGGACCAGGAATTGAGATTCCATTCATTGGATATCTGATCAAGATAAAGAAACTCAATATTGGGATAGAGGAGACACTAAATCTTGCCAATATCGAAGATTACTCGGATGCTTCTACCATTGAAAAAATTACAGAATTACTGCATGAGTATCAGGAATTGTTTCCAGCCAAGTTCACTGATATGAAGGGTATCAAAGGACCTATGGGAGAAATGAGAATACCTTTGAAACCAGATGCGAAGCCAGTCAAGCAAAGACCCTACATATTGAACCAGAAATATAAGGAAAGAGTGAAGATTGAGCTCGACAAAATGTTAGAAGAAGGGATTTTTGAACCTATCGAAGAGTCAGAGTGCATCAACCTTGTGGTGGTGCAAGATAAGAAGACTGGCAAGATCAGGATCTGTGTAGATCTCAGGAAGATAAATTATTCTTGCTTGAATGATCCTTTCCCTACACCATTCACAGGCGAAGTGTTGGATAATGTGGGAGGCCAAGAGGTATATTCTTTTACAGATGGGTTTTCAAGATACCATCAGATCTGGATTGCAAAGGAGGACCACCACAAGACAAGATTTTCCATAGAGTGGGGATCCTACTAATACACAATGATGCAATTTGGATTGAAGAATGCCCCAGACATCTTCTCCAGGGTGGTGGTCGAAGCGTTCAAAGAATTTTTGCATAAGTTTTTAGAAGCCTATTTTGATTACTGGACTGTTTTTAGTTTGCTAAAAAATCATATTGAATGTCTAAGACTAATGTTGGACAAATGCAGGCAGTGTCAAATTGATTTAAATTTAAAGAATTGCATATTTTTCTCACCTTTTGGAGTATTACTAGGACATATTGTATGCAAGCAAGGATTGTTGGTTGATCCATCAAAAAATGCAATTACAGTCGACTTACCACCTCCTACTTGAGTCAAACAACTGCGCACTGTGCTAGGACATACTGGCTATTACAAGAAATTTATCAAAGGATATGCTCAGATTATTGCGCCAATGGATACGTTATTAAAGAAATACTGTTAGTTTGGTTGGACAGACGAATGCCAACAAAGATTCGACACACTAAAACAAAATATGGTGACTGTGCCCATTCTAGTCTTTCCAGACTGGAGCAAAGAATTTCATGTGCATGTCGATGCATCTTCTATTGCATTAGGAGAAGTATTGGCACAACCTGGAGAAGGGGAGATCGACCATCCATTAGCATTTTCGACCAGAAAGCTATCTACAACTGAAATCAATTACACTACTACAAAGAGAGAAGGATTAGCCATGGTGTACGCGCTGTAAAAATTCTGCCATTACTTACTAGGAGGACAATTTAAAATGTTTACTGATCACTCTGCATTGAAGTACCTAGTCAAAAAGCCAATGTTGGGGAGGTGAATATGCATATGGCTTATCCTATTTCAAGAATATGATTTTGAGATCATAGTCAAACCAGGAAGAATGAACAAGGGACCCGACCACCTGTCGAGGTTGGAACATGGTGAAGAACCCACTAGTCTAGAGGATACACTACCGGATGCACATCTACTCACCATTAGGAAGATGGATGACCACTTCACAGACATAGTCCAATTCCTTTCAGCAGGAATGTCTCCAAGTGAGTATAAAATTTCCTAAAAGAAACAACTAGTGGTGCACATTCTAGACTTTTCACTAATAGCTAGTCAGCTATATCAAATGGGACCTGATGAGATACTAAAAAGATGTGTGATGGAGGAAGATCGCCCGCTAATCCTCACAGACACTCATGAAGGCATCACAGAAGGACATTACGTAGGGAAAGCAACTCTGCAGAAGCTTCTGCGAGCTGGCCTTTGGTGGCCTACTTTACATAGAGATGCTAAAGAGTATACCAGAGCCTGTGATGTATGCCAGAGAGTTGGAAAACCATCCCGAAGAGATGAAATACCACTAGCACCGCAGATGACCCTACAAGCATTTGAAAAGTGGTCCATTGACTTCATGGGACCTATAAACCCACCAGGAAAGCACACATGAGCAAGGTACATTATCACTACGAGATAATATCTGACTAGATGTGTTGAAGCAAGAGAAGTCAAGGACTGTAGTGCAACTACAACTATGCGTTTTATATTTGATGACATAATAATGAGGTTTGGATTCCTTAAGACCCTTAAGAGTGATCAAGGCACTCATTTCATCAACAAGATAGTGGAAGCCCTAACTGAAGAATTTGCAATTCACCATCAGAAGAGTACCCCTTAACATCCACAAGCAAATGGAACGGTTGAAGAATTCAACAAACTCTTGGAGACAACATTGACAAAGATTTGTAGTGTGAACAGGGATGACTGGGATTTAAGAGTACCAATGGTACTCTGGGCTTATAGAACCACTAGCAAGAAATTAACAATGAAGACCCCTTTCAAGTTGGTTTATGGTCTCGAAGCTGTTGTCCCGATGGAGTAATTGGTACCAAGCTTAAGAATTGTTGCATTTACAGACATGGATGATACTGGCATTGTTTGTGAGAGGCTTGCCCAGCTGGTTGAACTAGAAGAAGATAGATTTCTTGCAACATTCCATCAGTAGGTAGAGAAGGAAAGAGAGAAGGCCTATCATGATAGACACATCAAGAAGAAGGCATTTAAGCAAGATGATTTAGTATTGATGTATGATAGTAAATTTATAAAATATCTAGGGAAGTTAAAAACACATTGGCTTGGACCATATGAGATTACCTATGTTATATAAGGAGGAGTTGTGCTACTGAAGACGTTGAAGGGAGAATGGAAAGAAGTATTAGTAAATGGGAGTCGATTGAAGTTGTATTATGACAACCAACTGCCTCACATCTCTCAGTTAAATTAAGAATAAAAGGGTCTAGGTACTAGGTGCAGTTGAAACTTGGTACCAGACATAGAAAAGATAGTTTGCACAAGGATGGGAAAGAGGCATAAAGAAAAAAGAAAAGGTTGCACTACGCAATCCAAAGTCCAAGTGAAACGGAAGGATAAGATCTGAAGTGCCTTGGGATGATTCACAAGTAAGTGTTGGGGGCCTGTTGACCCTTGGTTATGGAAGGAAGTGAATATCGAGGAAGAAAAGGTCAAACGCAAACTATGTGGCAGACACAGTGACTGTCACTGGGTTGAAGTAGGCAAAAGAGAAGAAAAGTCGGAGCGAAGTACAAAAAAGAAAGTCGTTGTATGAGGAGATCGAGGATGAAAGATCAACAAGGAAGATGGAGTGAGGACAATCAGCAAGTAGATAAATCCACCATTTTATGCTTCAGAGAACCACATGAAAAGGAAGGAAAGATTGGCTGGAAGAGCCATGAAAAGGTGGGTCAAGTTGACCTAGGTTTTTAGACACCTAGGGTTTTGGGTAATTTGGGTTTTGACACCTATGTTTTGACCTAAGGTTGTCGGTGAGGGACTATAATGTATAAATAGAGGTCAAGAGGACCTAGGTCAGGTTGGTACTAGTGTTGGGTATTGATAATAATTGTTGTTGGTTGAGATATTATTTTACTGTGAGAGAGAGGAGTGTTGAGAGTGAGAGCCTTCTGGTATTGTAAGATCTTCAGCTGGGTACGAAGATCAAGTCCTGTAGCTAGGTGTGTAGGAAGGTGGGAGATAAAGAGAAGAAGGGAGAAGATCTGCTGACTAAGAGTGCATATTAGAACTGTAAGATTTATCTTAATATATCATAAGCACAGTTATGTGGATGTAGCCCTAGAGAGAGGGTGAACCACATATACTTTGTGTCGTATGTGTGATTGATGCCTAGATCTCTGTCATTTCTATACTGTGATTTGAATTATTGTGTTAGATCAAATTTATAGCTGCGTAGAGTAGATATAGATGATGAGAGATATATGAATGTCGCATTATTGTTATATTAGTTCCTCTTGATATTCCCCTGGTTGTAGATATCTCTGTCCTACAACCCCCCTCTTAACTGCTTCAGGTGAGACTACATCTGCTTCACAGGTGTTGTTGAAAGGGCCAGTAGCTAGGGATTGTTGGTGTGCTCTTGGAGTGAACCTTGGGTTTTCCCCTATGCCAACAAATGGTTCTGTTTCCAAGACTAGAATATTTTTAAGGGAATGTCAAGGTAGTTCCCATCGAAGATAGAGATTCAAAAGTGGATAGAGGATCAATAGAGGGACTTCACTGAAGCCCAAAACAAGAATCCTAAACTAAGTACTGAAGATTAGCTACAAAGATACATCTTCACCAACATTCACGATATATTCTTTGGAGGAATCCACCAGGATTTGTTTAAGTGGTTGGCTAGGTTAGTCGATACCCAGTTTGAGATCATATCTAGACCTCCTGTGGTTTGGACACCATAACTGATCCAGAAGGTCAAGAGAGTTGACAACATTGTATCCAGAGAAGTAGATCATTGGTTTGATAACACCATTGGAGGGTATATCACTGAATTTGTCATTGATAGGGTAGAATCATATAGCTAGTATGAGAGATACTTTTTCAAAGGAACCAGAGGAAATTTTTTGCACTTTCTGAAGCTAAGAATCAAGATGTTGTTGCATGAAAAGAACATCTTGAAGATACACTAGATTGGATGGACCTAAAAAGGCTAATGTTTAGAAATTCAGATAGCAATAGTGACATAGAAGCTGGACATACACATAGTGGAAGAGTATTCATAGGGGTTCACCTTGAGAACCTATTTAAGAAAAACTACGGAGAAGAGGGTTTCTACAGTGGAGAAGAGGCAGATCTAATTGACGAAGAACATTCAGAACCCACCAGAACAGAAGAAGGGGAAGATGAATAACTTCGCCAAAGCAAGATAGAAACCTCAGGAACTATGCAGATTACTAAAGTAAGTAACATTATCCCTCCTGTTGTTTCAATAGCACCAAGCAGCCAGAATAGACAGAACCACTAGGGTCTTCAAAGTGATGTTACTAGCAACTCAACCTATACTCAGACATGAAGCCTAGGGAACTCTATGGAAGATGAGATGAGGTTCCCTATCTTCAGGGGAGATGGATCTGAGGATCTCGATCAACACTGGTTCCTGTGTGAGGCCGTGTGGAATATTTAAAGTATTACTGATGAATCCATCAAGAGAACCTAGTTCAACACTATGCTAAGGGACCGCGCACTGAGCTAGTACATGAAACTTGTCCAAGGACTGGCACAACCTAAGCCACTGAACGAGATCAAGAATGCACTGATTGCAGATTTTAAGAAACCTAAGTTAGAGTCACAATGTATTATAGAGCTAAAAGAGATCAAACAAAAGGTAGCAGAACCTATTTGGGAGTTCGACTAGAGATTCAAGACCCTAACAGGCTGATTAACTTTTCAGATCCCCAATGAATCGAAAAAATAATGGTTCATCATGGAATTTTTACCACACATCAAAGTCCCTCTGATGCAGTAGAATATTTCATCGAAGGCATAATCTTTGGAGATCACCATGAAACTTGAATCAATACCTATGGGAGAATCTAGCTCAGGCATGAGCCAGATCTTGATCCAGCTGACTAGTTTGTCTCTACAGGTCAAGGATATGAAGAAGAACAAGGGGAAGGACAAAAGAGAAGATATATAGTGTGTAATATGAAAATATGAAGGTCATGATAAGGAACACTGTCCCTTATTTCATGAGTATTTGGCCTCAGGAGCGTCGAGCTCCTTGAAGAAAGTTAACCTGCCCTGGTGCGATGTGTGCAAAAATAGGCATCACCCAGGTGAGTGCTATTACATGAAGAAGTATGTTCAGACACCCAAAAACTTGTATTGCACATTCTGTAAATCAGTGGGGCATGATGATCGAGATTGTATATCTTACTATCTCATGCATGAGAGGTCGAGGGACATATACAAGATTCAAGGTGAAGTACAACAAGAAGGAAACACTCTGCAGTACAACTCTCTAGGGAGAGGAAACTTCAATCCTTGCAGTGGATACCGAGGATGAGGACAAGGAGAAGATATGGGCCAAGGATGATGAAAAATAATCTGTTATAACTGCACCCAACCAGGACACTTGGCAAGGAATTGTCAGAATCCTTGCACAACCTGCAGTTATTGTAACTCTTTCAAGCATATCATAGAAGAATTCCCTGTGCTGCTGGCTAAGCTTCAGGAAAGACGAGGACCCCAACAGAACCCACAAGTGAAACTGATATATTTCAAACTGCGTGGAACAGACCCTAGAGTCATTGTTATTACTCAAGGAGGCGTTGCTATGGGAGAAGATAGAACAACCCAAAGAAAGATAGCAGAAGAGTCAGGTATCAGGAAAGCTGTGGAGAATACTTAGGCTTTTGATGCAAGGAAAGAAAGACAAATCTTTGAGGAATCAAGACATGAGTTCAAAGGGGACTAAGGATCCTCATCTAAAACGTGACTAGAAATAAAAGACTATGGAATGCCTCAGGCATTTGATCAATCAACTTCACTGAAAGAAAGAAAAGAGGTAAGTAAACTCATCGAATTTTTGTACACTTCTCTTAAGTTAATTCGGGATGAGAATGTTGTGCAAGAGTTACAAAACCTAATTAGGAAATATGAGCTAGGAAATATATACCCCTTACTGAACAGGGAAGTACACCAGATTGGTAAGAAGAGAAGAACAAACAAAGAATTACATTTGAGTTCTCAAATAGGAGAGTATGATATAGACTATGTGGTCCTCGACTTAAGGTCAGAGGTCAATGTCATGACGAAGAAAACTTGGGCACTAATGGGAAAACTAAAGTTGATCTATTCCCCTATCAGGCTTAGAATGGCTAATCAACAAGCTGTCACACCATTTGGATGACTGGAGCATGTCCCTGTGGACATCAACGAAGTTACGAACTTTGCAGATTTTGACATAATTGAAATTGTTGATGATAACTACCCTTACCCTCCATTGCTAGGAATTGATTGGGCCTTCGACAATTCTATTGTTGTTGATTTAAATAAAATATGCATGACATTTGAAAGATATGGCCTTAGGGTCATTTCACCCTTAGATCCATATGAGGGTCCACGATATATAGATCTCATCAGAGAAGAATACCACACATATGAGCTGGAAAACATATATAAATTAACAAGCAGACAGTAGGATTATATAAACCCTACTGTCGATGGAAATCTAAGTTGGCGAAGTGACAATGCATGTTCATCATATTCAAAAGAAGCACTGGAGAATTGGAAGAACCAGATGTATCAAGTATCCACAAGGAGATGTGCTCGACTAACCAGAGAAGTTCGTTGGATCGGTACAACAATAAGTAACTTTCCTACCTTTGATGGTCTGAACCCTCTAGAATCCTTACTCTCATATTTTGAAACAAGTGTACCAGCACAACAAAATTTGTTGGCTATGGATGAGGCCCTGAAAGCTACACTAGAAATATGGTGTGGGATGCACAAAAGAAATATTACAGACTGGACACAATGTCGAACCTTGATGACAACATGGTTCTCAGCACAAGTAGGAAGCTGTTAAGTGAGGTACACAAGTCAAAGCTTCCCAAAGGACCATGTGCAAAGCTGTGAATAACCCTGGAGTGACATTCCTCGAGAACAATGGGTACACAGATTCATTAATACAATGGTACCTTCAAGTGGAGCTGCGCCTCTTCACTGCAGATTGGAAGGTATGCTTCAAAATTTTGTAACCACCTTTTTATTTGAAAGTGAATTTCCTTTAGTAGATCAAGCACTACATATTGTGAGGTAGAAAGTATTTAATGAGGCATCTAGCCTCTCCTTGGAGAAAGAAGAGGATGAATGGACTGTGCCATTCTAGAAATTACAAGGATGTTACAACATTAATGCTGATGCAGATGATGATCCGAGGAAGGTAAACATTGATGAGATAGAAGGCCACAGGGATGTGGAAGGACCAAGAGTTGAGCTTCCATTCATTGGATAGTCGATCAAGATAAAGAAAGTCAATATTGGGATAGAGGAGACATTGAATCTTGCCAATATCGAAGATTAGTCGGATGTTGCTACCATTGAAAAAATTACAGAATTACAACATGAGTATCAGGACTTGTTTCCAACAAAGTTCACTGATATGAAGGGTATCAAAGGACCTATGGGAGAAATGAGAATACCTTTGAAACCAAATGAAAAACCAGTCAAGAAAAGACCCTACATATTGAACCTGAAATATAAGGAAAAAGTGAAGATTGAGCTCGACAGAATTTTAGAAGCAGGGATTATTGAACCTGTCGAAGAGTCAGAGTGGATCAGCCCTATGGTGGTGCAAGATAAGAAGATTGGCAAGATCAAGATCTGCGTATATCTCAGGAAGTTGAATGATGCTTGTTTGCATGATCCTTTCCCTACACCATTCACAGACGAAGTGTTGGATAATGTGGGAGGCCAGGAGGTATATTCTTTTATAGATGGGCTTCTAGTATACCATCAGATCCAGATTGCCAAGGAGGACCGCCACAAGACCATATTTTCCATAGAATGGGGATCCTAACAATACACAGTGATGCCATTTGGACTAAAGAATGCCCCAACCATATTCTCTAGGGTGGTGGTCGAAGCATTCAAAGAATTTTTGCATAAGTTCTTAGAATCCTATTTTGATGATTGGACTATTTTTAGTTTGTTGAAAAATCATATTGAATGTCTAAGACTAATGTTGGACAAATGCATCTTCTTCTCGCCTTTTGGAGTATTACTAGGACATATTGTATGGAAGCAAGGATTTCTGGTTGATCCATAAAAAATTTCAATTATAGTCGACTCACTACCTCCTACTTCAGTCAAACAATTGCGCATTGCGCTAGGACATACTGGCTATTATAGGAAATTTATCAAAGGATATGCTCGGATTACTACGCCAATGGAGAAGTTATTAAATAAATACTACTAGTTTGGTTGGATAGATGAATGCCAACAGAGCTTCGACACACTGAAAAGAAAGATGGTGATTGCACGCATTCTGGTATTTCCCAAATGGAGCAGAGAATTTCATGTGCATGTCGATGCATCTTATATTGCATTAGGAGTAGTATTGGCACAAACTGGAGAAGGAGAGATCGACCATCCATTAGAATTTTCCAGTAGAAAGCTATCTACAGCTGAAATCAATTACACTACTACAAAGAGAGAAGGATTATCCATGGTGTACGTGCTGCAAAAATTCCGCCATTACTTACTAGGAGGACACTTTAAAATGTTTATTGATCACTCTGCGCTGAAGTATCTAGTCAAAAAGACAGTGTTGGGGGGGAGAATATGCATATGGCTTCTCTTGTCTCAATAATATGATTTTGAGATCATAGTCAAACCAAGAAGAATGAACAAGGGACTCGACCACCTGTCGAGGTTGGAACATGGTGAATAACCCACCAGTATGGAGGATACACTACTGGATGCACAACTACTCACCATTAGGACGATGGATGACCACTTCACAGACATAGTCCAATTCTTGTCAACAAGAATGGCTCCAAGTGAGTATACAATTTCCCAGAAGAAACAACTAGTGGTGTGCACTGTAGAATTTTCACTAATAGTTGGATAGCTATATAAAATGGGACCTGATGATATACTAAGAAGATGTGTGATGGAGGCAGAGCACCCACTAATCCTCACAGAAGCTCATGAAGGCATCATAGGAGGACATTACATAGGGAAAGAAACTGTGCAGAAGGTTCTGCAAGATGGCCTTTGGTAGCCTACTTTACATAGAGATACTAAAGAGTATACCAGAGCCTGTGATGTATGCTAGAGAGTTGGAAAACCATCCTAAAGAGATAAAATTCCACTAACACTACAGATGACCCTACAAGCATTTGAAAAGTGGGCCATTGACTTCGTGGGATCTATAAACCCACCAGAAAAGCACACAGGAGAAAGGTACATTATCACTGCGAGAGAATATCTGACTAGATGGGCCGAAGCAAGAGAAGTCAAGGACTGTAGTGCAACTACATATGCGTGTTTTATATTTGATGACATAATAACTAGGTTTGGATGCCCTAAGACCCTTATGAGTGATCAAGGAACTCATTTCATCAACAAGACAGTGGAATCCCTGACTGAAGAATTTGCAATTCACCATCAAAAGAGTACCCCTACCATCCATAAGCAAATGGAACGGTTGAAGCATTCAACAAAATCTTGGAGACAACATTGACAAATATTTGCAGTGTGAACACGGATGACTGGGATTTAAGAGTACTAGCAGTACTCTAGGATTATAGAACTACTTGCAAGAAATTAACAATGCAGACCCCTTTCAAGTTGGTTTATGGTCTCGAAGTTGTTGTCCCGATGGAGTACTTGGTACCAAGCTCAAGAATTGTTGCATTTACAGACATGGATGATACTGGCATTGTTCGTGAGAGGTTTTCCCAACTGGTTGAACTAGAAGAAGATAGACTTATTATAGGATTCCATCAACAGGTAGAGAAGTAAAGAGAGAAGGCCTATCATGATAGATTCATTTAAGCAAGGTGATTTAGTACTGATGTATGATAGTAAATTTATAAAATATCCAGGGAAGTTCAGAACACATTAGCTTGGACCATATGAGATTACCTATGTTACAGAAGGAGGAGCTGTGCAATTAAAGACATTGAAGGGATAATGGAAAGAAGGATTAGTAAATGGGAGTTGGTTGAAGTTGTATTATGACAACCAGCTGCCTCACAGCTCTCAGTAAAATTAAGGAGAAAAGGGTCTAGGTACCAAGTGCATTTGAAACTGGGTACCATACATAGAAAAGATAGTCTACACAAGGATGGGAAGGAGGCATAAAGTAGAAAGCAAAGGCTGCACTGCGTAGTCCAAATTCGAAGTGAAACGAAAGGAACATATCTGAAGTGCCTCGGGATGATTCACAGGTGAGTGTTAGGGGCATGTTGGCCCTTCGTTATGGAAGGAAGCAAATATTGAGGAAGAAAAGGTTAAACACAAACTACACGGGAGACACAGTGATTGTCATTGGGTCGAAGTAAGCAAAAGAGAAGAAAAGCCGAAGTGAAGTACAGAAAAACAAGTCGTTGGATGAGGAGATCAAGGATGACAGATCAACAAGGAAGATGGAGCAAGGAAAAATCAACAAGTAGAGAAAGCCACCATTGGATGCTTTGGAGCACCATGCGAGAAGGAAGGAAAGACAGGCTGGCGAATCCCTGAAAAGGTGGGTCAAGTTGACCTAGGGTTTTAGACACCTAGGGTTTTGGGTAATTAGGGTTTTGACACCTAGGTTTCGACCTAAGGTTGTTGGTGAGGGACTATAATGTATAAATATAGGTCGAGAGGACCTAGGTCGAGTCGGTACTAGTGTTGGGTATTGATACTAATTGTTGTTGGTTGGGATATTATTGTATTGTGAGAGAGAGGAGTGTTGAGAGTGAGATCCTTCTGGTATTGTAAGATCTTCAGTTGGGTGCGAAGATCAAGTATTGTAGCTGGGTGTCCAGGAAGGTGGGAGATAGAGAGAAGAAGTGAGAAGATCTGTTGACTAAGAGCGCAGATCAGAACTATAAGCTTTATCTTAATATATCATAAGCACAATTTTGTGTACATAGCCCTAGAGAGAGGGTGAACCACGCATATTTTGTGTCATATGTGTGATTAATGCCTGGATCTCTGTCATTGTTATACTGTGATTTGCATTATTGTGTTATATTAGATTTATAGCTACGCAGAGTAGATCTAGATGATGAGAGATATATGAATGTTGCATTATTGTTGTATTAGTTCTACTTGATATTCACCTGGTTTTAGACATCTCTATCTTACAACCCCCC
Source organism: Picea mariana (assembly GCA_032191745.1). Classification (NCBI taxonomy): domain Eukaryota; kingdom Viridiplantae; phylum Streptophyta; class Pinopsida; order Pinales; family Pinaceae; genus Picea; species Picea mariana. The sequence continues at coordinate 28,664 of JASDQU011403636.1, forward strand.
TCTTAGATTGTTCGGGTGAGACTATATCTGCTTTGTAGGTGTTTCTGAAAGGGTCAGTAGCTAGGGATTGTTGGTGCACTCTTGGAGTGAACCCTAGGTTTTCCCCTATGCCAACATCTATAAACCTTCTACGGTCATGCACAAAGCAGTTACATAGACTATTAGCACTTAGTTTACATCACATAGATACAATCCTCCTCTATTATATGCCTAAATGTTTATTTATACATTACAAAAGTGGGCCTAAAAGTGGGTAAACCCACGGGCCGACATCCCTTTCCCATTACATTGTCCAAAAACCCAAAAAGGGGGTCCAAAAGTGGGTCGAGATCCTATGATCTCTGCTTCGTCTGGCGCTCCATATTCGACAGTTTGTCGAAGTCCCACAAATGGTCAAATATGACCAAGTAACTTTGACACTTTCACGGTTGATGGCATCACTAAGAGGTGGTAGGTAAGCTGACAGAATGCACAGAATAAGCTTGGAATTCGCAATGTCATCTCTGTTCTTTGTTCTTGTCTTTGCTGTGGTTCAGGAAGTTCCTGCTACGCGAGAAGTTGAGGGAGAAGATTGGACTCCTCCTATTGATGATGCTTGCACACCTACATACAACCTTATTTCCAACATGAATCTCTCAGTCATTAATTCAATCAAAACTTCTTTGACTACTTTCTCTGCGGCGTTAAGCTTGTCTGACATACAAGCTTGGGGTCAATAAGATTGGGTGTGAACTGAATTCAGAGACTGCAATGGAGGGTATGGGAACAAGGTGATGATCATAGTGAAAAATAATATCAGGCTGTGGGATCAAAATTCTTAGTTAGAAAAAAGTATTCTCGGTGCGTGGCACGGAGGACTAAGTAAGAAACTTAGCAATGGTCTTCTTGCAATGGGTATGAGGCATCATTAACTCATTTTATGTCCATTATGGCACAGTCTGATGGTCTAGTGGTGAACCATCAATTATTTTCAACCCGTTCGGAGTGGCAGTTGAACGGTTATCTCAGCTTCCAATGGCTATATTGCTTTGCCTCGGCGAAGTGGCCTATGTTGTTGGTCTGATATCTAGGCGAAGTTCAATTTTTGCAATTTTTTCATTTTGTGAAGCTCCCTTTGGAATATTTTGTAGTCTGCCAATCTTATATCTCTTTTTACTTAGCTTCCTAGCCTTCTTTCTAGTGAGCTTTGTCTCGGTGATTCTCTTCCCATTCTGATTATCATTTTCCTTGGACATAGTTACTTCGCACTACTGAGATTCTCTCCTAAGACTCAGGGGTAATACTTCTTCTATATTTGAGATAGATACTGCAATCTTCTGTGATTCCTCTAGTGCTCTTTCAACTTTGACATCTAGGCTTCGAGTGTCAAATAGTTTTGATTTGTTCTTCTATTCTTCAATCAACTACGTGATCCTTCTGGTCATGAAATCTATTAACTCTTGTCTCTTTTGTTCTAAAATCTTTTCTTCTTCCTTCTTTCTGGATTGATCTCTCTCAATCCAAGGTTTTCCAAGTAACATAGTAAATGGGGCATTGTCCTCAATAAACTTGATAATCTCAAAATCTTCCTTAGTTGAAGTTCCATTAGCATTCATAGATATCTGAGTGAGCCTTCCACAAAGGTTCACCAGTTTTCCTCTGAATAGCCTTATTCCTCTTATTTAAGGGATCATAGCAGGCCTTCCTATAGCTTCCCAAGTTCTCTCTGGCATAATGTTCATTGTTGTTTCTTCATCAAGAACACAGTCAATGTCGAAGTCCCCTATTCTTACTTCAATGCATTGTTTTTCTTTAACGATCTTTGATAACCTAAAATATCAGTGGTCGTTCAAGATGTCTTTCATCTGTAGTAATACCTTCTTAGATTCTTTCTGAGGTTTGTCTATTTTTGGATATGCCTTAGGGTTTTCTTCACTCAGATTCATTCTTTTGTTCTTAGCAATCATTATAGGGCAATCCAATACTTCATGGTCCAAAGATTTGCAACATAGACAACTAGATCTTCCACTAGGGAATTCCTTAGTAAGATGTCTCGGTCTTCTGCAACTGTAACATAGGGTTAATCCTATCTTCCTTTTAAATGATCCCCAACCTCTTTTATACTGCACACTAGGATCATGTTAACTAGCCTACAAAACATTCTTTCTAGGATCCTGCATCCATTTGTTAGTCCAAACATTCTTTCTATGCATAGGTATAACATATCTATCACTGTACTTATCATATCTATTCATATCAATATTTTTTTCATCTATCAGAGCCCTATTTTTCAAGCTAGGACAAAATCTATCAAACATACCTAGATCCATAGTCTAGAAACAAAAATTTTCACTTATTTTACATTTGTAGAGCACAAAGCTTCCAAATCTAAATTTTTTTTACTATTCTTACCTTTATCAGAGCACAGAGCTTACATATATTACCTCTTTTCTGTAGATCTAACCTCTTTTCTTCGGAAACTTCCACTTTTACCTTTCTTAGAGCACAAAGATTTTTGATCTCGCTTCTTTTATTCATATCTAGCCTTCTTTCTTTAGCACAAATCTTTTTAGATCAAGTGGAATACTGTGCACTAGGGAACAGATCCTCGCATGGAGCTTCCACAGTTTCAAGATGAATCTTTGCACAAAGCTTCCTCTTCCTAAGTTCCCAACAATCACAGTTTCACGTCCTGACAATAGAACCATTTGTTGGCACAGGGGCAGACCCAGGGTTCAACGCTACAATAGTGCACCAACAAAACCCTAACTACCGACCCTTTCGGCAACACCTACGAAGCAGATGAAGTCTCACCCGACGTAGAGGCAGGGGTGGTTGCAAGAATTAGGTGTCTGCAACCTTAGCTGGGACACAGATCTGTGATTATATTACTTACATAACACTTAGCATCGATTATTCATCAATATTTAACCCTTATTGTACTTCGCAGATAGCATAGAGCATCACAACATTTACTTAGATATAAGGTATTTTAAAACTTAGCAACAACAAAACAAATCAGATCCAGTAGATTGGCACTAAGCATATTTGTACATGTCATATCTAGAATTCACACATATCTAAGAAGCACCAAGCATAAGTAGATCTATCTAAATATATCAAAGCACTTTGCAAAAGTAGGGACACCACATCAAGTCAAAGAACAAAGCATAACACACAGATTTACGTGGTTCACCCCCTTCCCTGGGGCTACGTCCACCAACTCTTCTTCTTTATTAGTGTCTCCAATCGGTTACAGGCACAAAGCCACCAAAAACCCTTCCTCGTATAGGATAGAATATATGTGCAGCTCGCTAGATCCTTCTTCCTTGCGCTTACAACACAGAGCCTTCTATAACTTCTACAACAACTTGCACTTAACTTTGTAAACCTTCTATAGTCATGCAAAAAGCACTTACATAGACTATTAGCACTTAGCTTACATCACATAGATACAATCCTCCTCTTCCATATGCCTAGATGTTTATTTATACATTACAAAAGTGGGCCTAAATGTGGGTAAACCCACGGGCCGACATCCCTTTCCCATTACATTGTCCCAAAACCCAAAATCGGGGTCCAAAAGTGGGCCAAGATCCTGTGATATCTGCTTTATCTGGCACTCCATCTTTGACAGGTTGTCGAAGTCCCACAAACAGTCAAATATGACCAAGTAACTTCAAAACCTGGTCAAGGGCCAACATTAGTGAAGATGAAAGTGAATATGTAGAAGAAAAATAAGTTGGAGGAGAACAAGCACCAGAGGAGAAATTTCTGAGGGTTGTTGTCAAGATGGGAACCAAATAAAAATGGAAGTCATGATGTATGAAGGTAATTTGAATTTGGAATAATTGCTTGAATGGATAAGTTCTTTAGATAGGTACTTTGACTATGAGGAAATTGATGATGAGAAGAAGGTAAAGTATACAGTGACCAGATTGAAAGGACATGCAATGTTATGGTGGGATGCGTTGAAAGCTAATAGAAGGAGGAAAGGTAAGTCCAATATTAACAGTTGGGATAGAATGGTAGCTAAGCTCAAGGATAAATTCATACCCAAGGATTTTCAGTTAAATTTGTTCAGAATGTTGCAGAATCTAAGACAAAAAGGTTTGTTGGTGAAAGAGTAAAACAAAGAATTTTATAAGATGAAAATAAGAGTAGGACACAGGGAGAATGATGAAGAAAAAGTTTTCAGGTACATTAATGGATTGAGATATGAAATCCAGGATGATATTAGCATGATGACAATGAGAACTATGGAAGATTCTTATTAGGCATCCCTGAAGGAAGAAGAAAAACTGGCAAGGAAGCAAAGTCAACAAAACAGAGGAAAGAGTCCTAATAAAGAAAGAGGAACCCTTACAGAAAAGTTCCATAAGTCCAGAGGAGAAGATGGAAGATATAAAAGTCATATAGAGAGAGGAGGAATTTCTAGAGGAGGATGCTATGGAAGAAGGAATATTTTTCCAAAAGGTAGAGGAAGAGGCAAAGGAGGAGAAGTGAAGTGTTATGCCTATGGAAAAGCAGGACACATGTCTTGGGAATGTCTTGAAAAGAAAAATGTAGGAGTTGGAGAAGCTCACACTTTTTAGGAACATAAGAATAATGTAGAGACATAGATGAAGGCAGAAGCAGTGGAAGAAGGAAGATCACTCATGATGAGGAAATCTCTCATAAATCCAGAGAAACGGGTACGAGATCCATTCCATAGGAACATTTTGTTTAGAACTACTTACAAGGCCAGAGATAGGGTATGAAAAGTAATCATAGATAGTGGAAGAACTTATAACCTAGTATCCATGAAGATGGCGGAAAATCTAAAGTTGGAGAAGACTGTACATCTGAATCTGTACAAGTTGTCGTGGTTGTAGAACAAACATCAAGTCATGGTAAGTAGAAAGTGTAAAGTTGAGTTTAAAATAGATGGTTATAGGGATGAAGTTTTATGCAATTTCATACCTATGGATGTTTGTCATGTTATATTGGGAAGACCTTGGAAATATGACAGGAATGTCATAAATGATGGGAGGAAGAATACTTATACAATGGAGAAAAATGGATATAAGCATATGTTGTTACCAATAGAAGATAAAGGAGTCAAAGAGGAAGATATTCCTAGTATACTACTTATGAGTGGGAAGGAACTCTTAAAAGAAGTTAATAAAGACCAAAAAATGTAGTTTCTTGTTGTAGGTAAGACAAGAGTCATTCTGACAAGAAATTCTATGAATGATTTTCCTGTAAAATTTCAGGAGCTATTGGATGAGTTTGTTGATATTGTGGTGGATGAGTTACCTCACACTTTACTGCCCATCAAGAGTATCAATTACCATATTGACCTTATTTTGGGAGCAATTTTCCAAAAAAATTAGGATACAGAGTAACCCCTCAAGAGAATGAAGAGGTCAAGGAGAAGGTCCAATAGTTGTTAGATAAAAGTTTTATCAGGGAAAGTTTGAGCCTGTGTGTCATACCAACCGTGTTGAGTTTGAACAAGGATGGAAGTTGGAGAATGTGCACAGATTCTAGAGACATCAACAAGATAACCATCAAGTATATATTTCCTTTACCCAGAATGGATGATTTAATGGATTTCTTGAGTGGAGCTAGTTATTTTTCCAAAATAGACTTGAAGAGTGATTATCATTAGATAAGGAAGAGAGAGGGAGATGAATGGAAAACAACATTCAAAACTAATGAAGGATTTTATGAGTGGCTTGTTATGCCATTTGGCTTAAAAAATGCCCCAAGTACCTTCATAAGATTAATGAATGAAGTGCTAAAATATTTTATTAGTAAGTTTGTGATTGTTTATTTAGATGATATTCTAGTTTTTAGTAAGACTAGAAAGGAGCATTTAAGACATTTGAAGATGGTGTTGAGGAGGTTACATTAGGAGAAATTGATGGTGCATTTGAAGAAGTGTTCTTTTATGATATGTATTTTGGGTTCATAATATATTCAAATGAATTGAATATGGATCCAAATAAGGTGAGCGAAATAAGATAATGGAATTCTCTAAGAAGCATGTTTGAAGTAAGGAGTTTTCATGGGTTGGCGAGTTTTTACAAGAAATTCATCAGGAATTTCAACAGTATTTGTGCACCCATACTGGATACCATAAAGAAGGAAAATGGATATTTTAATTGGACATAATAAGTTGAGAAAGGATTTATAGTGTTGAAATAAGAGATAGAAGAACAACCTATTTTAGTTCTGCCTGAATTTAAGAAGATTTTTCAGGTCAAATGTGATGCAAGTGGAGTAGCCATTAGTGCAATTTTTAGTCAATATAATAAGCATGTTGATTATTTTAGTGAGAACTTGAATGATGTTAAGAGGAATTATTCAACACATGAAAAGTAATTTTTCATTGTAATTCAATCTTTGAAAAAGTGGAGGCATTATATTATCCTGAAGGAGTTTTTTTTCGTATACTGACAATCAAGCTTTGTAGTTTATAACCAAACAAGAGAAACTGAATCAAAGACATGCCAAATGGGAAGAATTCATGCATAATTTTACTTTTGTTATTAATCATATTAGTGGAAGCACTAACAAAGTTGCATATGATTTGAGCAGGAGATGTTTGATCTTGCAGGAATTCGAAGTGGATATTTTTGGATTTGAACACCTCAAGGTGATGTATCAAGAAGACCTGAATTTCAAGGAAGATTATGAAGCATGTTGAAACCCTTTGCTAAGAGACAAAAATCAATGGATGGATTATCTGATCCAAGATAGACTTTTATTCAAGGGAAGTTTGTTGTGTATCATGAAATTCGCAACGAGGGGCAATTTGCTAAAGGAAAAACATAATGGAGCATTGGATGGACACTTTGGCCATGATAAATCATATGTGCAGTTGAGTTCTTCATACTATTGTCCAGGAATGAGGTATGATGTGAATAAGTTCATGGAAAGATGAAAAATTTTCCAATATGCCATTGGAAAGCAGTAGAACACTGGATTCTATCAACAATTTCCTATTCCAGACAAGTCGTGGGATGCTATAAGTATGGATTTTGTTCTGGGATTTCCTATAACCTAGAGGGGAAGTGAATAAATCTTTGTGGTGGTTGAAATATTTTCAAATATGGAACATTCATACCGTGTTATAAAACCAATGATCCTACCCACATAGAAAATATGTTTTTCAAGTAGATTGTGAGATTGCATGGGTTGTTCAGGAGTATAATCTCAAACATATATACTAAATTTGTGGGACACTTTTGGAGGACCTTGTGGAAAAATCTGGGGATGATTTTGTCTTTTATTTCATCATATCATCCTCAGACAGATTGAAATAATTAGGTATTGAATCGAAGTTTAGGGAATTTATTAAGGAGTTTGGTCACTAGACATAACAGTCAGTGGCATCAAATTATGCCCCAAGTAGATTTTGAATATAATGAATCATCGAATAAGAGTACTAGTAGGATTCCATTCCTGATAGTTTATGGGATGTATCCAAGAGGAATTTTAAAATTGGGATATTTAGGAGGAGATGAATTTTGAAGTGCAGAAGCAGAGGATTTTGCTAGAAAAATGTAGAAGTTACATGATTGAATTAAAGGATAGCTACATAATATAAGCCATAAATACAAGAAAAAAATAGACCAGAGGAGAAGAGAGATTAATTTTGAAATTGGAGATCAAGTCTTAGCACACCTAAGGAAGGAAAGATTTCGGAAAGGCAAATATAATAAGTTGAAGATGAAGAAGATAGGACCTTGTAAGATCCTCAGAAAATTCTCTACAAATGCTTATGATAATGAACTTCCAGAGGACATTGGAATGTCAACAATACTCAATGTAGAAGACTTATAAACTTACCGGATGGATTATACAAAAGGGACAAATGATTGAGATAATATTCAATGGAAATGACAAATTCCCATAGTAGAGAAGCCACAGATAGAGAAGATTTTGGATTAGAGGATTGCTAACAAGAATAAGAGAAAAAAATATTATGAGTATCTAGTTAAGTGGAAATATCATCCAACAAAAGATACAAGTTGGATAACTGAAACTGATATCTAGAAGCATGGAAAGAGAGTGGAGGAGCTCATGGACATAAGTCCATGAATCTTTTTGTCCAAAGGAGTATGCTGAAGGAGCATCACAATCAACATTCAATGTTTCCAAGTGGACAACAATGCAACATCCTATGCATGCATCCAAACTAGTTTGGATTCCAAGGAGAGCATGTCACTTTAATATTTTGAAAGTATTGTAATTAAATATCTCATAAGATCTCGAAGCTTGATCCATTGTATGAGCTCTAGGAGATTGTAATTTATTTTATTACCTGTAGGATTGTACATATTTTGAGCATCGACTCATATCTTGGTTGTAATTATTCATTTATTGTAATAAGCCTTAGTGGTAGGATACTTAATTGTGATACAAAAGCATTAAGATAGTATGGAGGGAAGACTCTAGAATCCCCCTCGTGTATAAATACATGTAATATATTCCCAAAAGAGGTTGTTGAAAGAAGAATTTGAATGTTGTTGAGGTTATTGTGATTGTTGCTGAGAAAGAAAAGATGAAATCCATTGAATTTATTGTTATTTTGATGAGATTTGTTGTAACTCTTGTAAATGTTTTGCTAAAGGAATATAATAGAGGAGATTTTCTTCAATGTATGAGTTTGCTTATCTCTAAGTTATTTGGGTAATGTTATGTTATCTATTTTTTTGTGTTTATATTCATGTGTGTGTATTTCATTGTTGAATGAATGGAACTTTGATGTTCTACAAGTTTCAATTGTTTATCTTCTGAAATCTTGGTGCAAGGAGTGCACAATGTCCATGCAAGGAGTGCGAAGGAAAATTCATTTACAAACTCAATAGCTTATAAGAGATAAAGTGAATTTCATAGAGTGAGTGCGAGGAGTGCACATATACTCGTTAGATTGTAAAATATTGAAGGACTGACCCATGCAAGGTGTGTACAGGGCCATAACTTAGAGAAGTGTTGAAAAGGTTCAAGAGGATATCAAGCACGAGGAGTGCACAAGATATGTTTCTATGTCTCAAGCTCAGGAGAAGTAGCGCAAGTGTGCACCAAAGTACAGTCCAGGTTCCAGAATGAGGAGAAGTGCAAGTGTGTGTCTCAATCTATCATCCTTAGAGTGACAAAGCTCATGAAGGATAGCAATATTTAGTTCTCGAAGGAAGGACCCTTTTGCTTAAAGGTGAAGTGGATGAGATATTATCAAGGAGGATTTAGATATTTCATAGTCATTAGATATAAGAAAGGAGCATGGTAATTAATATTCTAAGTTCTTTAGACTTCATTGCTATGAAGAACTTAAAGTATTGTCGCAAGAGTGTGCAAGAAAAACCATGAAGCTATGAAGCCTAGAGTAGATACAGACCATTGGCACCAGGTACACGTGTCGATAGATCTTGGAGTTCAAAATTTGACACTCTGGAAGATATGGGATGTGATTTGTTTTTGGTTGAAAAGCCCCAAAGGCCTAAGGCCTGAAGCCCATCTCGATCGTCCTTTTTTGTGGATACATGGACCATTGATTGAGACCCTTCATGTGTTTGAAGTTTGGTACTCTAGAAGACAGTGAGGTTCAAGGCATGATAAAATTTCATGCCCAAATCCCAGAGAAAACCTAGACCGTCGATCTAAGGAATACATCAGCCATCTCATCTGCGAGTTCAAAATTTGCGCATTCAGAGGTATTGTGTGTTGGAGCGGGAAAAACTCCCAAAGCATGGATTTTTGAAGTATTGGAGTTCCCATCATTTAAAGGTTTAACCTATGGTTTTGGCCCAAGATCATATGGATTTCTTTTTTGAAGTGATAATACCCTCGTGAATGCAAATTTGCGCGCAAGGAAAAGGAAAAAGGAATGTGGTAATGAATTTTTGAGGGTTCATCGAGGAATTGAAAGCTAATTTGCATCCTTTGTAAGAATGATCCTAGATCGGGAGATTGTGTGATCCCCAGGAGTGGTGGGGGTTAGCATCAAGTGGTATTAGAGCTTGTTTTTTTGCAGATAACAGAAAAAGAAGGAGATTTTTCCAATACCATCAAGTGGTATTTGAATGAGAAATAATATCTTAGAGAAAAATACAATTTAGAATCATGCCACTGAGAAGATGCAGGGAGAGACCTATAGTCAATGCAACCATAGAAGAGGAAATGATAAAATTTCATGCAAGGTTGGACACCATGGAGAAAATACAAATAAAAACAACCAAAGATGGTGTTAGAGCCAGAGGTCACTCCTGGATTGCTTGCAGGAGCAGAGCCCGATGCCCATCAGTTTAATGCCATGATTTATTAAAAGGGGTGATCAAATGGAGGAAAACTCAGAAAAATATCGTCTCAACTCAGAGACTAGGCTAGGCATTCGTGAACGAGTGAGGTCTTGATAAACTCCAAACAGTGAGTTGCAGTAAAAGGGTGAGTAGGAGGAAGACTTGCATGAGAAGGGTGCGAAAGTCTATCATAAACATCTGGTTTGTAACAGA
>JASDQU011403636.1:93082-104812 GCA_032191745.1 Picea mariana
ATGAAATGTATCCCTTCTTTTATCTTTTGTCCAGTCCACATGAAACTAAACATCCTACTTCTAATAGTATTTAGTATAATTTTTTGAATTTTAGCCAAGGAAAGCCAATATACAGGAATACTTTCAAGTACAAATTTAAGAAGTGTCACCCTTCCCCCTAAACTTAACCATCTTAGACTCCAGTTTGCAATCCTTTTTTCAAACTTTCTCAGCAGCCAATTCCAATCATCCCTATTATAATAGTTAGGTTTTAAAAAACACCCAATGTACTTAAAACAAACATCTACCGAATTTACTTCATAGGGAAGAATCTCCTTCAACAAATCTAAGTCCTCTGCTATCGAACCAACTTCTAGAAACAAGGATTTATGAGGATTGAAAGCCATTCATGTCTCTTTACAAAATAGTTCCAGAGTATACTTAAAAATTTCCTACTCATAAAAAATTCCATTTCCAAATAGAATAACATCATCAACAAATATCAAATGTGTAATTTATATCCCCCTTGCCATAGGTATACATTCTATTGTATTATCCCTTACCTATGCTGGACATATTGTCATTGATGTCAATATTCAATGTGATGATTTTTTGTTCTGATGAATTATCATTTACCATAGATGAGATTGTCATTGATGTCAACAGTATATCTGTTAGCAGAAGAAGCGAACAGTATGAAGATAAAATATCAGAAGGGAAAACACAATACATAAGCAAATGTAGATCAAAGATCAGAAGGAATAGCGCATTGCACAGTATATCAGTTAGCAGAAGAAATGAACAGTATGAAGCAATTTGTGATTATTGTTGATCATGATACGATGAACAATATTCCTATGATAAAAGATCAACAGGAGGAGCGAACAATATACAGAAGATCGAAAGCGTAATCTTAGGAGGAGGAGAAAACAATATGCAGAGGTCAAAGCTCAGAATCAAAAGTGTAAGATTAGTGTGAGAAGCCTTAGTAGTCATTCGATTAGAGTGAGAAGCCTCCGCAGCCGTCCGATCAAGAAATTGACCTTATTGACCGTATCATATTACGGACTTTGTTCATATGAGTGATTGTGGGATTGAGGATCATTGAAGGATCATGATCGTCTAATATGCAAGACAGATCAATGGCAAGGATGAATTGCGAGGAGTGAAAGAAGAATCAAACAACCTGCTAGTTCTAATCCCACAACTGGTCTAGATCATTAGATCTCATAGACTCAGATATCAATGACTGTGGTTGATCCAACAAGAGATCAAATTAAGCCATATTAAATCGTGATCATCGGATGCGCAATCGCTAGATCAACGACAGGGATGAATTGCGAAGATCGAAAGGAGAATTAAATATCATGCTAGTTCCAATCCCACAATTATTCAGGATCATCTGATCTCATATCTTTGAATATCAACAATTCTAGTTGACTCACCAACAACGCACAACTTCCAATTGCGGAGTTTGGGTGATGAGTTAAATCACTCACAAGTCTTCGTTCTGCAATCATCCTTGATCATGGATTTGCTTCAAGAATCTTCTCAATTGTTGGATCAATTTTGAGTGGAAGGACAAGATAAGCCTGGTAAAACAATTCATAATTCGATTAACTGAATACCCGTCAGCCGTCGGATCAAACTCGAATTCTCTTCAACCGTCGGATCATTTCGAGTGGAAGAATAGGATAACCGAGATAAGATCTGAGATATCATTTGTGAAAATTTCGGTAATTCATTGGATCATTTCAAGTGGAAGGATAGGATAAGCTAGCACAACTTCATCGGATAAATATAGAGCCATTGATCTAAGATCCTAATCAACGAACAACATTCAGTTCGGATCTAAAGTTGCGAGGAGGTTACACTCCGAAGAAATATCACTTCAAGAATCCAGTTTGAGATTCGAAATACCCAAAGCATGGAAATCCGAAATGAATGAGGACCATCGGATTTGGAGTACATACAATGACCCTTGGATTAGGTTTGTTGTTTAGCAGACCACGTCAGAAAGGACACGTGGTAGACCATGTCAGAAGACCATGTCAACAGACCATGTTAGCAGACCACGAAAACAAAAGACATGTGGAAGACCATGTCAGCAGACCACATTAGCAAATACACATGGAATAATCATATGATGACAAGAATTAAGAGGAAATTGGCTCATTCCATGTCTACAAGTGACGTAAGCAAGTTATGTCACTATGGGAGAATTGCTTCGGGAATTTCACCACCAAGAAATGTCAGAAGTCCCAAAGTCCCAAAGGATGAAGGTCTAAATTCACTCTCATTCTTCGATCTAATATGCATCGGGAGTTACGACAACTGTTAGATAAAGGAGATGAATATGTCACATCGGGAGATCTACGTCGATAGACCACATCAGCAAGGACATGTGGCACAATCAGATAATGACAAGTTTCAAGCTGATTCAGAATTTCAGGTACGTGTGAATCACGAATCAGAGTGACACGTGGAAGCTACTCGTCTCGTGACACATCAGTAAGTGATGTAAACAAGTTATGTCACTTCGAGATTTTTTCTTTGGAAGTTTTACCACCAGCACTTGCCCAAAGTCCCGAAGTCCCGAAGTGGACATGAGACGTTTGATATTAAGATCACTTCAAGAGAATTCTCATTCATCGATCTACTACAGTGGAAGGATAGTGTAAGCAGAATCATTAACCGACAACAAGCGGTCTCCACCATTTATGACTTACTCAATAGGTAATCACTCCGGAGGAAATAAGGGGTTCAGATTTGAAATCTCTGAAGTCCGAAGACCCGAAGGAGATATCTACCATTAATCCAAGAGGGACACATGTCAATGGTTTTTCAGCTCTAGAAGATTGACCTACAGAGTATATAAGGGGTTGAGATTTGAAATCTTTGAAGTCCTGAGACCCGAAGGAGATCTTGACCGTCGATCTATTGTTCGGTTGCATTCTCAACCATTGATCAAAACAAAATGGAAGGATAGCATAAGTACAATAGATGAAGTTGTGGAGTAAATGGTGGCCATCCATCTCAATGCTTGATTAATTCATGGCAATCAGATTAAGCCTTGTAAGAATCAAATTTGACAATTGATTCATTTTCATGAAATTAACGTAAGCCGTTTGATCTGATCGAGAATTCTGATTTAGAAGTTTTGAAAGGTTTCAAACTCAAAATTTATGAAGGGAAACGTGTTGAAGTTATGACAACCGTCCATATTGTCAGAAGATTTAATCGTGACCATTGATTGAGAAGAGCTCAAGCGCTCATCTCGCCTAACATCTGAATAACACTATTGGTCATATGGAAAACATATTTAAAAAGGAAGAATGTAATGTGTCACTTAAATTGATAAGAATGTGGTTCTACGCCAACGGTCATATGAACATGGTTTGAAGGAAGCACCAATTTCTATAAACACAGAGACAAAGGAAATCTATCCATGCCTGTGATCGATTTATGAAAGTGAAGGGGATGCCAGGTTTAAAGTTGAAGACCCGAAACAATGATCTCAGGTGGTCCCAAAAATTGTTTTAAATGAACAAGTTAGTTATAATTTGTTTCACAAGTCGGCCCAATAACTAAAACAAGTTTTGAGCATAAACATGTATAAATAAAACCATGATTGGTTCACTTGGATGTGTGCTTGAGGAAGAAGCATACGGGCTTGTGGAAAAGATAGGCTTGCAGAGAAAGAGTGGCCTGTGAAGTAAATGAAAGGGATATGGACCTGAGGTCCATGTGAATATCAAATGGAAGAAGAACTGAAGAAGGCATGAATATCAGAGGAAAGATGAAGTGAAGAAGGTGTGAATTTAAGAGAGAAGATGAAGTGTATTGAGGAGTGTTGATTGTATACCTATGATCATGAAACATAATTGATTCATTAATAAATCATTGCTACTAGATTTGGTTGAACTCTAGTTGGATATATTTGGTTCTATCAACAAGATGGGTATTTCTTGAGAGCTGGTGCTCTCCGAGGAGTTGGTGGTCCTTACTTCAGTTGGTGATAAAACAAATTAGTTGGTGCTATGAAAATCCTTATTATTATATTCACATATATTCATATAAATTATATACAAACTTCTAGTATCTTCTGTGTGGATTGTGATTATGATTTGATTGTTCTTAATTTTTTCAAATATGTTTTAACTGCTAACTTGTAAGAAGAAGAAAATTAGAATAGTCCACAGACTAGTTCACCCCCCCCTCTTAGTGTGGGCGATGTGTTCAACGATTGGTGTCATAGCGGGTTCCTTCAACATAGTTTAACCACTTGAAAGTATATCCTAAATAAATAGGTGGATAGATAGCTCTCTACACAATTGAAGCTCCCTTATTTGATGGAACAAATTATTCCTCATGGAGAGAGAATATGAAATAGTATTTGGAGTCAAGAGGATATGAATTTTGGAATCTAGTAGTAAGCACACCCTGGGACTTAATTACCTCAAAGAATCTATCCAATATTATAGTCCAAAAAAAAGAAAGGAAGAACAATGAAGTAGCACTGAAGATTCTTCTCAATGGATTGTCAGATACAGTCAAGGAAAGCATAGGACTATGCACATATGCCAAGGACTTATGGCTGAAGTTAGAAGAGATGTATCAAACCAAAAGACAAGACAGAGAAGCCATTCCTATAAAGGATGAAGAGGAAGACTCAACCATCAATAAAGGTAAAGACTCTCCACAATATTTCGATTGCAACAATGTTGATATTGAATCCTCCCCTAGAAGTAAAGAAGAAGACTCAAATACAATAAATGAATGTTCTCTTAGCATTTATCTCATGGAATAAGTAGAAGAAGAACTATCAAAGGCCAAAAAAAAGGTTGATTGGAGTCTTTGTAATACTGCTATGACCATAATGATTCAGACTATATCTATCTTCATGAATACACAAAAGAATTTCTTGAAAAGATTCAAAAGAATATCTTGGAAATAAAGGAAATACTCAAGGACAATGAAAATATAATATATGAGCAGGATAATTAGTTGTAAGAAAAAGAAGAGGAGATCGAGAAGTTGAAGAAGGAAATTAGTCAAGTAAAAGAAAAGAAGAAGGAAGATGATGAGCTTAACAATCAAAGGCATATGTTAGAAATAAAAGAAAAGCTCAAAGACAATGAAGAAATCATATCTGAGAAAAAGATTCAGTTATAAAACAAAGAAGAAGAGATCAAAATATTGAAAACAAAAGTTGTTGATCTAACAAAAGAAAAGGAAGAAGAGACCGAGAGACTGAAAAATGAAATCATTCAAGCAAAAGAAGAAAATAAGTAAGATGATGAACCAAGCAAAATCCTTGCAGATCTAAAAGAACTAAGGGAAATCTATGTCAATCTTAAAATCCAAATTGAAGAAGCCAAAATAAGGGAGGAGGTAGTGAGGAACCAGCTAAACAAAAAGGAAGAATCATGTCATAAGATGGAAGAGGAAGTCATGAAGCTTAGAAAGAAGGTTGAGAATTAAAACACCCAAATCAAGTTTTTGAACAACTCCATGACCCTGGATGAGATCTTGGATAGTCAGAGATCACCAAATGACATATCTGGTCTTAGATACAACAAGGAAGAAATCAGTACTCCTAAGAAACCTGATGCAAGTCCTTCATTTGTAAAAAGTGAAAGAAGGTATGACTCAGGTTCTTCACGTTCAAGAAATAAAAGCAACACTACAAAATTTAGAAGATCATATCAAGGAAGACATCCAAAAGCTACTCATATACCTCAAAGCAAGTTTAAAAGAGATATACCTTCATGGATGAATCAAAGAAGGCATGAGAGTGTTTTTAATGGTTAGATTGTTTCTTGTAATGAATATGTACATAAAGCCTTCGATTGTAGGAATCATGCAAGAAAACAATTTGGTAGGTTCAACGGCATTATAATATGTTGGAACTGCAATCATGTTGAACATATTGCTGCACATTGTTACACTATGAGATGCTACAGTTGTGGTGGATATGGACACAAAGCCTATAATCGTTGGAACTCAAGTAAACAGTCAATGATAAATGATTCATACAGGATGACAAAAGGAGTAAATGAAACATTGAAGAAAAATGAAGTTGCAGAAATAGAAGATCGGAGAAAAAAGTTCAGTAAACTAGGACACTCATAGATATGGATAGAAAAGACTGAACATGTGAACAAGAGTGAAGTTAGTTGCTGCAAAAATAATTTCAGTCATGTGACAAGCATAGTATAAATTTTCTCAGACAACTTTAGAGAAATGTACAATAAAGAAGAATATTGGATAAAGATGGATTCATCTGGTTAGAGATCAATGCGAATCAAAGGGAAGATACAAGAGTTGTTTGAATAATGTGAGCTACAATTGCATAGTGTTCCAATAGGACAGTGGCATCCACAAAAGAAGCATTCTGATGTACAAAATGATGTACATGACATCCTGTAGAGATAGCAAGAGGAGATACCCTGTTAGAAAAATCTACCCTTTTAGAAACAAAGGGGGAGAACAATCAGTAAAAACTCCGGGGAAGTATCTTCGTTAGTAAATAAGAAATTAATTAGATTAAGTTTTGAAAAGAATCGATCACTACAAAAATTGATATCGAGAAGACTACTCACTTGAAACACAAAAATCCTAATCAACTAAGATAAGAAGTTAGTAAATTAACAGGGGAAGAAACCTTGTGAGGAAGAGATACCTTTTTTCAGAAGCAAAGGGGGAGAGTAGTCAGAAGTAGAGAGAGAGCATATTGATAGGGGGATTCATTTAGTTATGGAAGGTAAAACATGATTCCAGGGCGAGTTACCCAAGTTCATATTTTGGTCAGTAACATACAAAGATTTACCACATAAGGAAAAACCCTTTTCCATTGATGTTAAAGGGGGAGAGAAAAATTCATACGAAGAAACTTCGTACGAAAAAAGCATCATCACAAGGGGAGTTTTGTATATGAATTTAGTGGGTTTCCCTCAATGACAAAGGGGCATATTGTTGGACATACAATCATGGATGTCAATAGTCGATGTGATGATTTGTTGTTACGATGAATTATCTTTTACCATAGATGAGATTGTCATTGATGTCAACAGTATATCAGTTAGCAGAAGAAGAGAACAATATGAAGATCA
The DNA here is from genome assembly GCA_032191745.1 of Picea mariana. NCBI lineage: Eukaryota > Viridiplantae > Streptophyta > Pinopsida > Pinales > Pinaceae > Picea > Picea mariana. The sequence goes on from JASDQU011403636.1 coordinate 100,177, forward strand.
AATCTTTGAAGGGAAAACATAGTACATAAGAAGATGAAGATCAAAGCTCAAAAGGAAGAGAACATTGCACAATATATCAGTTAGTAGAAGAAGCGAACAATATGAAGCAATTCATGACTATTCTTGATCACGATAGGATAAAAAATGTTCCTATGATAAAAGCTTGGGAGGAGGAGTGAACAATATATAGAGGATCGAAGGCGTAAGCTCAAGAGGAGGAGAAGATAGTATGAAGAGGTCAAATATCGTAATAAAAAGCGTAAGATCAGAGTGAGAAGCCTCAACAACCGTCCGATGAGAGTGAGAAGCCTCAATAGACGTCTGATCAAGAAATTGACTGTGTTTACCATCTCATATTACATATGTCAGTCATATGAGTGACCGTGGGCTTGAGGACCATTGGAGGATCATGACCGTCTAATCTGCAAGCCAGATCAACGATAGGGATGAATTGCGGGGAGCGAAAGAAGAATTAAACAACCTTCTAGTTCTAATTCCATAATTGGTCTAGATCGTCAGATCTCATAGACTCGAATATAGATGATTGTGGTTGATCCAACAAGCGATCAGATTAATCCAGATTGAATTATGACCATCAGATGCACAATCATCAAATCAACAGCTGGGATGAATTGCGGATATCAAAAGGAGCATTAAATATTGCACTAGTTCCAATCTTGCAATTATTCAGGACCGTATGATCTTATAACCTCGAAGATCGATGATTATGGTTGACTCACCAACATCACACAACTTCTAATTGTGGAGTTTGAGTGACGAGTTAAACCACTCGCAAGTCGTGCTTATGCAATCATCCTTGATCGTGGATCCTTTTTGAGAATCTTCACAACCGTTGGTTAACTTTTAAGTGGAAGGAAAGGATAATCCGAGCAAAATGATTGAGAATTCGATTAACCGAATACCCTTCATCTGCCAGATCAAACCCAAATTCTCTTCAATCGTCGGATCATTTTGAGTGGAAGGATAGGATAAGTGATATAAGATCTGAAATCTCATTTGTGCAAATTTCCATTAGTTGTTGGATCATTCTAAGTGGAAGGACAGGATAAGCTAGCACAACCACATTGCAAAAAGATCAAGTTGTCGATCTAAGATCCTGATCAACGAACAACATTCAGTTTGGATCTAAAGTTGCAAGGATCTTCCGCTCCAGAGAAATCTCACTTCAAGAATTAAGTTTTAGATTCAAAATACCCGAAGCTCGAAAATCTGAAATGAATAAGGACCATCAGATTTGGAGGACATACAATGACCATTGGATTAGGGTTGTTGGTCAACAAACCACGTCAGCAAGGACATGTGGCAGACCACATCTACAAGGATATGTGGTAGAACACGAAAGGAAAAGACATGTGGCAAACCATGTCAGCAGACTGTGTTATCAAATACACATGGAATAATCAGATGATGGCAAGCGTCAAGAGGAAATTGGCTCGTGCCATGTCCACAATTGACGTAATCAAGTTACGTCACTCCAGGATAATTGCTTCAGGAGTTTCACCACCAAGAAATGTCAAAATTCCCAAAGGAAGAAGGTCTGATGTCGCTCTTAGCCGTCGATCTAAGATACATCAGGAGTTAGGACAACTGTTAGATCAAGGAGATGAATATGTCACATCGGGAGATCTACGTCGAAAAACCACGTCAGTAAGGACACATGGTGCAATCATATAATGACAAGTGTCAAGTTGATTCGACATTTTAGACATGTGAAAATCATGAATCAAAGTGACACATGGGATCTACTCATCTCGTGACACGTCAGTAAGTGATGTAAGCAAGTTACGTCACTTCGAGAGTTTTTCTTCGGGAGTCTTACCACTAGCACTTTCCTAAAGTCCCGAAGTCCTAAATGTCAAAGTCTCGAAGTGGACATGAAATGTTTGATCTAAAGATCAATTTGGGATAATTCTCGTCCGTCGATCTACGACAGTGGAAGGATAGTGTAAGCGGAAGTGTTAACCAGCAACAAGTAGTCTCCACCATTTATGACTTACTCAGCAGTTGACAACTCCAGAGGAAATAAGGGCTTGATATTTGAAATCTCTCAATCCCGGAGACTCGAAGGATATCTCGACCGTTAATCTAAGAGGGACATGTGTCAGTGGTTTCTCAACTCCAAAATATTGATGTATGGAGGAAAGAAGGGGTTGAGATTCAAAATATTCGAAGTCCTGAGATCCGAAGGAGATCTCGACTATCGATCTGTTGTTTTGTTGCATTCTCAATCGTTGATCAAAACACAGTGGAAGGATAGCGTAAGTATAATAGAAGAAGTTGTGGAGTAAATGGTGGCCATTCATCTCAACGTTTTATTAAGTCCTGATGGTCATATTAAGCCTTGTAAGAATCAAATCTGATGATTTATTTTTTTCCATGAAATTTACGTAAGATGTCCGATCTGTTTGGGAAATCTCATTTGGAAGTTTTGAAAGGTTTCAAACTCAAAAGTTTTGAAGGGAAAATTTCTAAAGTTATGACAATCGTCCATCTCATCAAAATATTGAATCATTATCATTGATTGATAAGCACTCAAGCGCTCATCTTGCCTAACGTATGAATAATTCTATTGGTCATATGGTAAAGAGATTTAAAAAGGAATAATGAAATGTGTCGCTTAAATTGATAAGCTCGTGGTTCTATGCCAATGGTCATCTGAACATGGTATGAAGGAAGCGTTGATTTTTGTAAACACAGAGATGAAGTAAATTGATCCATTTCTATTATCGATTTATGAAAGTGAAGGGGATGTCAGGTTTAAAATTAAAGACCCGAAATGATGATCTCAGGTGGTCCCAAAAATTGTTGTAAATGAACAAGTTAGTTATAACTTGTTGCACAAGTCGTCCCAATAACTAAAACAAGTTTTGAGAATAAAAAAGTATAAATACAACCATGATTGGTTAACTTGGATGTGTGCTTGAGGAAGAAGCATACGGGCTTGTGGAAAAGATAGGCTCGCTGAGAAAGAGTGGCCTACCGAGAAAATGAAGGGGATACAGACCTGCGGTCTATGAAAATATCAGAGAGAAGAAGAATTGAAGAATGCACACATATCATAGGAAATACAAAGTGAAGAAGGCACAAATTTTAGAGAGAAGATTAAGTGCAGTGATGTGTGTTGATTGCATACCTCTGATCATGAAACAAAATTTATTCATTAATGAATCACTGCTACTAGATTTGGTTGAACTCTAGTTGGATAGACTGGGTTCTATCAACAAGCTAGGCCTTGCTTAAGAGCTGGTGCTATCCAAGGAGTTGGTGCTCCTTGCTTCAGTTGGTGCTGAAACAAATTAGTTGGTACTGGGAAAATCCTTATTATTATATTCACATATATTCATATAAATTATATACAAACATCTGGTATCTTTTGTGTCCATCGTGATTATGATTTGATTGTTCTTAATCTGTTCAAATATGTTTAACTCATAACTTGTAAGAAGAAGAAAAGTTAGAAAATTCCACACACTAACTCACCCCCCCTGTCTTAGTGTGGGCGGTGTGTTCAACAACCTGCTCCTTTATATCTCTGCTTAACCCTTATACAAAAACAATAAATAGTAAGGGAGATAAAGGACACCGTTTCCTTAATCCCCTTGTACTTTTAAATAATTTGGTAGTCTTACCATTCATCAACATGACATAATTTGGATAAGTCACACACCCCATGATCTAGCCTATAGATTCTAAACTCATTCCCACACTAGTACATATGAGAAAATTTGTGATGGTTTTTCGTTGATATTGCCACACTTATCCGTCGCAATTTCCACGAAAGCCGAGATTTTTTTTCATTGGAATAATTTTGTCGCTGTATCCACGATCCAAGTGTGCGTGGAAACATCAAAAAAATTAGCTCTACACATGTCACCACCTTCAAGATCGATTAACCCTATGCATCGTCGCAATTACGACGAACTATCGTCATAATAACAACGAAGAAATGTGGCAATTACGAAGAAACTTCATCCAGTTGAGACAAAAAATTAAGCCAAGCCAATAACTTACGACGAAGTTACTGAACGTGCGATGAAAGTCTGTCACAACTTGCGATAAAAATCCGTGGTAATATCGATGAGTGCAATATCTCAAAACCAAATTTATGACGCACATGCTATATATGAGACGAATATTCGTGGCAAATTGCGACAAAGTTTTGTCGCTATAGAGACGGTTGTGGTAAAATAGTAAAATATTTCCAATGAACTTGCATCGATATTGCGACGATGACTTTGGTTTTAAAAAAAAAAATTACATGAAATATGGTATACCATATTGTATGTCATATTACAATGTAATATGGTAATGTCGTATTACATTGTAATATGGCATTACTATTACATTGTAATATTGTAATATTGTAATATATTGTAATATATATATCCCCTACAAATTATCAAGGCAATAATCAACCAAATATTGTAAGCATGTGTTATCATGAAGTTGGATTAGAAGTAAGGATACCAATATGACACTATACACAAAGAATAATTTGGAATATTACTTTCAAAAAAACACATGGATTGCATGAGTGAGTCATTATGCAATTTATATTACACAATACTATGACAACACTTATAAGATTTATGGATGATATCTTAAGACCATTTCT
>JASDQU011403636.1:104832-116440 GCA_032191745.1 Picea mariana
GACCAATCCGCAAAAGGGGATTTGGTCCTTATACAATTACCGACTTGATTAATCCTCAATGGGGATTAATCTAATAATAAAAATAATAATAATGACATGATTAATCCACAATGGGGATTTAATCCAATAACAAAATAATAAGAATGCTCTTCGCAGTTACATTATTTCAACATGGAGAAGGAAGAAGGAATACAAAAAAATGAAGGAGGTGAAAATTAAATCCTAGCGATGTGATGTATCAAACAAAGAATTTTTAGGTGCTATACACTACATGACATAGATTTTCAAGATGTGATGTATCGTTGCATGGCAATTTATTTGGCATGATAAGAAAATTTGTGGGATGCGATACATCACCATAGATAAATTTACTTGGTATGATGAGATAAAATATGGAGGTGCAAAACGTCACAGGTTCAAAATTTTGTGGATGCGATATAGTGTTTCACAGGAAAAAGTTTTGAAGGAAATACACCCTATGTTGCAAGAGGCAAAAACTTCATCAATAATTGGGATGAGATTGTACAAGAAATGACATGGCCTTACATGTAATTTAATGTGGCCTACGTGTATGATGATGTGGCATAACAACCTTGGAGAGAGAAATATAACCCTAAAGTATTCAAGAGGCCATAACTTCTTGCTTTGAGATCAGAATTGAGCAAGAGTATAGTTGTTAGAAATATATCAAGGTGAAAAATTGGCCTATGAGATCATAATTGGCATGAGAGTTGAATTAAGGAAAATTGATTTTGTATGAAACCGAGAAAAATTAGTACCTTGTACCCTCAATTAAGAACAGAGGGGATTGGGTATGTTACATGTGGTATCCGAGTGGTTCAAACACTGGACCTACATTAATGAATGTCAACTCCTTCCTTAGAACGAATATTCATGGATGTATGGCTTCACCTTCCTTCCATATAATAAATGATTGAGACAATGACCTTCCTCTGATAATTAGGCAAGCACCCAACCACACTATTATACAATCTCTCGATCAATGGCCTTCTTCCACATACCACCTAATGATGACATTTGTAATTAGATTATGAAAGAAACTCATAGAGTAGTGTATATGGATCATCCGAGAGTGAAAATGATGTACGTGAATATGAACTACTATTCTTTTGTAATGGAATGAAGAAATACGTGGTGGATTACGGTCAAGAATCATACCATTGGTTGTAGTAATAGGGGTGCTATATGAGTTTAAATAAATGGACAAACTTCTTGTTGGCATAATATTTTACAATTATGATTAATGCTTATGTAAAGGCTATAGCCTAAGTGAGTAGTCTTTTTGTTTGAGGAATTGACTTTGAAATTGTTATTGTTAGTCCATTTGTGTTATGGTGGAAAGAATATAATGGTTGACTAACCATTTGGGTGTGAGTATATGGCCTTGGCCATATTTTCAATCCTATGGAATTGCATTGAGAATTGAGAAATTGTAAGGGTAAGATAAAGGCTATGTCAGCCATGTTGAAGGTTATGCAATTTTGTTTACTATGTTGGGTGGCTAGTTGTTAGATGAATTGAACACCTAGATGTATATAAACCCTATTGATTAATGAAGCTCATTCTTTTTCTTTGTATATGGTTTTAATGCATAAGGTTGAAGGTATTATCCTTGTACTTAGGATCTTTATGGTGTTGGAGATGACTAATAAAATGAAATCTTCATATGACTACTAGGAAAGAGTCTAATTCATTTAAAATAGTCATATTGGGTGGTACATTGTATTGATAATGGGACTTAGCAAGAAACACTCAGAAAAGTGTACCCCAGATGGGGTGACACCTGGATACCATGAAACACCTGGCACACATGCGCTTGAAGTAGTTAATGCCCACTACCACCAACCTTCCTCCCCATCAACTCGTCATGACTAACATTCACTGAGGAAGGGGGGTAGTGTACCTGCACATGAAGGAGGTTTTAATGGCACACATACAACATCAATTGAGGTTTACTAGAGCAGGTACGAGGTGTATCAACGCCATCACTTCAGTCTTTATGGATTCTTTCCCTGTCACTTCCGCTATTTTTATGGAGGTAAGGAATAACAATGGTTATTTCATTCTTGATTCACACTCAATTTACCATTCCTCGTCTAGTCTTTCTCCCCTCTGGTGTCATGATATTGTTATCATCCATGTCCCTTCAATTCTGCTCAAACGGGGAAAGCCAAAGCGTAGGTCAAAATATTACAGTTTCATGGCCCGACACCGTCGACTTGACCCCTCTTCATCCTTTTCTCTACCACCCATCCCCTTCATCATCCCTATTTTCCCTCCCCATTCAGCTCAGAATTGGATTGATGAACCCTTGTTGATTGCTTGAGGCCCTCAGAACCCCTTGTGCAATTCAGAACAACCACCTCAAAGCGTCAACCCTATGACATATTTGGGTGGTTGTCCGATTGAGGAAGAGATTCCTCTAGAATGGCTGGAAGAATCAGCTACGCCGACTGCAACAAATGTTAATAAGCCTCCAAACGTCCACCCTGTGACATAATTGGGTGGCTATCTAGTTGAGGAAGAGATTCCTCCATAATGGTTGGAGGAAACAACAATGTTGACTGCTCCAAATGTTAACGAGCCTCCAAATGTTCATACTGTGATAGAATTGGGTAGTTGTTTGGTTGAAGAAGATATTCCTCCAGAATGGATGGAGGAGGCAATATTGATGACTTCATTAGATGTTAACGGTCCTCCAAACGCTGCATCCCCAACACCAGAACCGCCCAATCCCCTCAGGTTCTCAAAATATCATCTGCAACTAATCTTCGAAATGTGATGGGGCATGATCAACCAACTCCATCGCCAAGATACCCTTAGCCGTCACTTAGATATCTCGTTCAACTCCTTGGAAAGCGATCCCGCTAAGCGATGATTCCCTATATGCTACCAATCATTCAATTTCGTTCCTAGCAATGAAGGTCGCCCGGTTTCACCTACTGTCTAGTTTTTCTATTGTTATGTTATCAGGTCTAGAGAGGCCACAATTACAGTTAGATTTAAGACTAGTTTTGTTTTGGTACTGTGAACAAAAACTTTTTGGTACTGTGAACAAAAACATGGTTTCCTGTTTTGCAGGCCACCTTTTATGGTTTCCATTTGTATGGTATAACATGTGGCAAACTTTGACATGCATATTTCTATGAAGACTCTCTAAGGTAATATATATATTTTTATTTACAAAAAAAAACACTCAAAAAAGGGTCAAGTAGCATGCGAATAATATTAAATTTCTAAGCTTATAATTTTATTGAGTAAAATTTTGTTATTCCTAAAGAGGAATCTATATGTCCATTGACCTAAGTGCATGGATTTTGATGTGAATGCTTGCATGAGTCTGACTATGGAGAAAGAAATGAGTGCTTACTACAGTTTGGGTAGTACTATTGTTACCTAGTTGACCATATCTTGAAGGTTATGTTTTGCAGTATTTGGAATAGTAGCCTTAGTGGACTATAAGCCACTCTGAGAAAGAGTTAGTATGAAATTCTCATGCATTAAGTGAGTGAGAGTGTTATATATGAAGTGATATACAACATGCTTTCTTTTGTCATTGATTACCGTATGAAAGAGGGAAACATACTTATGAGTATGCCTTTGAAACTTGCCATTTGAATGATGGTAAAATTTTATAAGGCAAATTGATTTTAAGTCCATATTGAAGTTGTAAGAATTATTCTTAGCTCATTGAAGAATAATATGGAAATGGTAGTGCAGGCCTTGGATGTGAAAGAGTAACTTAAGATGCCAATTTTGATTGATCCTTCATTTGAGATAGGAGACTGATATGTGAGTTGGCTTGTCTTGATATTGTACAATCATTACACATAAATGATCTTGATTAATGACTTTTATTGAAATAATACTGAAAAATGGAATAACATTATGCCAAGGAATGAAATTATGCCATTAGACTTATCATTTTGAAATTTTTCTTGGTAATGTGGTAGTTGTTGTATTTAGAAGGTATTGCTATGAAAATAACAAGTTTTGTGACTTTGTTGAGTAGGATAGCTACATGGGAAATGACCTTGAATACAAGCAATGTAATAGAGCTCATGAAAAGGAGAAAAGAAAGTGTTGTCCAATAAAGAGCTAAGTGTTATGATATTGTTTGATCAAACTTGAGTCCACTTGCTACGAAGAAGTTAAATTTGAATTTGATTGATTTTGTTTCATTAGAATCTGTTTGACAAGGAAGATTTTCATTAATTCTGATGTGTATATGTTTGATATACTAAATTCCAATTAAATTTTATGAGTTGTTAGACTTTGCAACAAATGAGTTGTAGGCTAAAGTAATGATACATGGATGGACTACGTGAAGGATCTACCAGGATAACATAGTTATGAAAAATGATTAAAGCAATGTAAAGATGTAGATGAATACCATGTATGTCTTAGAATGTTATTATGTGGAATTTCTTTACATGAACCATCCTTACAACATTGGTTGAGACAATTTATGTGGATGGAGATAAAGAAGTTCAAGGAAGGGAGGGTCCCTCTAGAAGACTCTTACTACTTAATAAGAAAAAATGATCCTAATAGAAAAATTGAACCAAACCAAGTTCGTATCATTTTGGATCACAAGGCAAGCATATCGTAAGGTGTTGGTGTATAAGAATATCGAATTACATTTTGGAGACATACGTGTGTATAAGACAACACATGTCAAGGAAAAATTTAATAAATATAATTTGCATATGAATAACATGCATAATACACTTTGTGTTAATTGAATTTGTGAGCTATATTTGATGTTTTAGTATGATGAATGGATCAAAGGGAAGTAGCTCTAGGTGAGGAAATGTTGAGTTGGACTGGACTAGGATTGTTGAAGGAAGAGGGGAAACCAAACTCAACTAGGGATAGAATGCAGAGATAGATAGGGAGAAAAGGGGAAAAACATTTCTCACTCAAAAACTTTGATTTGTTTAGAAGAATTATATGCTTTTAAAGAAACGAGTATAGTTACAAAAAAATTGATGATGATGAATAAGTGTAGTTACTTGGATGAATATCACAATTAATGATATATTTTGTGTCCTACATAAATGCCATAGAATATATTATTTATATTGTGAATTCCAGGGTGAGAAAAGGGATTGGAAGGGGGAATCCCTTGACTCCTCTCTTATTTTTTGGAGTACATGCACATTTTCCTACTATTTAGGAGGGATGCTATTTATAGCATTTGCATTTATAACATGTCTATTTTTAGTAGGTGGCTTCCTATATGTAATACCATGAGAAAATACCACGGGTTTGTAAAACCATGGGATCATAAACCACCATTAGGTAAATTCCTATTTTCTAGGGGAAGAGCACTCCATTCCTTGATTTTAGATAATTCATATTTCATGGCTAGAGAGCGCACTTGAGTTAGAATATTATTCTCCTAGAAAAATGTGCACCTCTCCTTAAGTATTCAATTATATTATTAGTCATACATGCATGAGTTCTCACTTGTGCATGTCTAACTCCATTTATGACTAGCTAACTCCATTTATGGCTAGTTAACTGATACTAAGGGGGAGTTTATTTTTGTTATTACATGTGCATGCACATAGAAGCTCAACCTAGTACTGCACATTACTCCTCTTGTAGAGAGTTCTATATATTGTACTCATGATCAATGAATAATAAATTGTGATTTGAGTAGGTTTCTTAGTATTTTATGTGTGAAGATTGATTCTATTTTTCTCTCTCCTCTCTTTCTTTTGCAATTAACTAGTGTAGTATTTCATACTCACAATTAGATCTTCGAGTGTGCTTTAATACTACATGGTATTAGATATATTATTGTGAGGGCGTATTCACTTTTATTGCATGTTTATATATCAAATTGGATAGCCCAAAAATAACTATCGATCAACCATCTTATTTAGTGATCTTGACACCCTTCAACTACTTTGAGTGGAAGCCCAGGATACAACTTCTACTTCACAGCAAGGTTTTATATAGGTTCACCATGGAGATTGAGGTTGAGATTACTTCATCCATAAAGAAAGAAAAAAAATTCAACATCATGGATGAATCCTATGGGATATTTTGCTTGAGCATCTCTCCAGATATCCTCTTCCATGTCAATACTTGCAAGACTCCTAACGATGTTTAGACAAAGTTGAAGGGTTTTCTAGGCAAGAAAGGCAACCTAAGGGGTCATATGCTAGAGAATGATATACATGCATTGAATCCAAGTGATTTAGAGACCCTACAAGACTACTTCTATAAGTTTAAAACTTTGTGATGCAAACCCCCACCACTCCCAAGGGCTCGCGCGACCTCTCGGTCTAAGGATTGTTTACACAAGGGAGATGAATTAGCTCCCGAGTCCTTGCTGAACCCTCAAAACTGTCTACCACATGCCTTTTTCCTTTTCCTTGTGTGCAAATTTGCATTCGCGAGGGTCTTATCTCTTAAGTGGAGAAATCCACGTGACCTTGGGCCAAAACCGTAGGATAACCTATTTAAACGGCGAGAACTCTAGCACTTCGAAGATCCAGGCTTCGAGAGTTCTAAAAACAACACACGATGATTCTCCTAAATGTTGAATTCACAAACAATCTAACACCAATGAGGATCAATGGCTCGCACTATGCGCTGAGATCTACGACTCACAGATATTTCGGGACTCTCGGGCTTCAAGAGTTTTCCCCACTCCAACACACAATACCTCAGAATACGCGAAATTTGAAGCTCTGAACGACGTAGGGATCTACAGTCCTGCTTCATTCTAGATCTACAGTCTAGATTTACTTCGGGCTCTCAGACTTCAGATCTTTTCACAAATTTCACCAACAAACCTTCTGGAGTTCCGAACTCCAAACACACGAAGGGCTTCAATCAACAGTCCATGTGTCCTCATTAATGGATGGTCGAGATGGACTCCGACCTTGGGGCCTTCGGGGATTTTCAACTCAGAACCAACTACACCCCAGATTTTCCTTTCTCTCGAATTCTGAACTCCGAGATCTGTCAAAACGTGTTCCTAGTGCCAACGACCAAGATCTCCTCCAGTATTCGAGAGTTTTTCTCGCTCTTGCAACAATAATTCATGTTCTCCAGAAAGACGAAGTCCGAAGGACTTTGTAGGTTGATGATAATGGTCCTTTCTTAGATCTGATGGCCGTGAAAGGTATGACTTCTCCTTGAGTGGATCTCGTGCACCCAACCGCCAACAAAAGGGATTCTTCCCTTTGAGAACTAAATCTCGCTATCCTTCCTGAGATTTACCAAATTTAAAGGACTTAGGCTTCAATGCACACCTTGCGCTCCTCCTTAGTCTGGAACCTAGACTTTCTTCTGGCATACACTTTTGCTACTTCTCTTGATCTTGAGAATTAGAAAAATCTCCCATGTAGTCCTTGTGCTCGCTCTTCTTGAGACTCTTTCAACACTTCACTAAGTGTTGGCCCTGTGCACACCTTGCACGAGTCTATCCTTCGATATTTTATACTCAAACGAGTAGATGTGCACACCTTTCACTCACTCTACAAAATTCACACTATCTCTCTTGAGCTAGTGAGTCTGTAAACGACTCTACCTTCGCACTCCTTGCATGGGCACTGTGCACTCCTTGCACTAGGATTTCATAAGAGAAACAATTGAAACTGAAGAACACACAACCCACACTAAGAGGGGGGGGTGAATTAATGTGTGAACTATTTTAACTATTTCTTCCTTCAAGTTACCACTTAAAACATATTTGAACATATTAAGAACAATCACATCATAATTATAATGAACACAAAGACACCAGATATTTGTATAAGCTTTTGTATAATAAATATGAACATAGTAATATGAATATATGTGAGAGAGGATTTTCTTTTAGCACCAACTAAATGTTTCAGCACCAACTAAAGTAAGGAGCACCAACCCCTTGGAGAGAACCAACTCTCATCCAAGACCCATCTTGGCGCAAGTCCTAGCTTGTTGCAAGACCCAGCTTGCTGATAGAACCCAGTCTATCCAACTAGAGTTTATTCAACTCAGTAGTAGTGATCCATTATAGAATCAACTATATTTTATGATCATAGGTATACTATAAAACACTTATCACTACATTTCATCTTCTCTCTGTAATTCACATTTTCTTTCCTCTGATATCTTCTTGGAATCTGCTTCAACTTATTTAACTTCTGTTCTAAACTGCATTTTATCTTCTCTCTGTTATTCACATTTTCTTTCCTCTGATGTCTTCTTGGAATCTGCTTCAACTTTTGATATTCTATTCTAGACTGTAGAGACATTTTATTCTCACCACACTTCCTTGTTTATATAATCTTCAAAACAACGTGAGTGTGAAACACTGTATCCCTTCATTTCAAACATTGCACTTCTTCGATTAATTAGCATTAATACTGTTTATTTATTTTTACCGTGAAGGTAAATTGATCACAGTCATGGATCAATTTTAATCCTTTATACTTGTTCACGGATCTCTATTAATTTCACAGAGACCAAACTCTATGGAGGCGCTTCCTTCAAATCAATTTCATATGACCATAGGCACAGAACCATAGGCTTAACAATTTAAGCGACCCATACATTCTGCCCTTTAAAATATATTGTAGCATATGACCAACGACGGTAACCGAATGCTAAGCTTGAACAAATGCTTGAGCGCTTTACCAAATCAGTGGTCATGATTCGATCTTCTGATGAGACGGACGACTGAAGAGATTTCGACACTTCGACCTTCGGGTCTTCGTAACTTACAACATTAAAAAACTCTCGATTACGATATCGCCGATACAATCAGATGGTTCATGTTTATATTTGCGGAGACAGATCAACGATCAACTTTAACCTTACACTCATCCTTTCACTACTAAATCCAATAGATATGACTTAATCATTCATCGAGATGGATGGCTTCCAGGATTTCAGAACATTGGGCGAGTGCTATGGTGAAAACTCCCGGTATGGAATCGTCGAAACGATCGAATGGTTCGCGTATGAGCTCACCAAAACGATCGGATGGTTCGAGTTTTATTTCACAGAAATAGATCAATGGTCCATAGCTTTGTTGATCCAACGACTAAAGGGGTTTCAGTATTCTTGTGATAAAAGGGGGATCGATGCTCCAACTCTCAGTATCCAAAATGTTGCTCTCGTCGGATCGACGATCCATGTCGCTCCTCCTTTGCTTTGAATCTAACGGTCCACGTCGCTCCTCCTCCCGAGCTTTTGGAGCTTCAACTTTAGGGGTTTTGAACAAAACCTCATCGTTGATATTATGCCACGCTTATCCTATCCTTCCACTTTGATATGATCTGACGGATTTTGAGGCTCTTCACACTTATCCTATCCTTCCACTCGATGGCTAGGATCTCTTCAGAATTTCAAACTTCACAAGTTCAGTATCCTTGACTCCTCGATACTCCAAATCCTCTGAATCTAGAGTTTCGAAGGAAATCATAGCTAATCGTCGTGCAGTTCTCCTAGATCTAACGGTTTGACAAGAGCTCGGGTTTGATCCGACGACTGCTGAGGCTTCTTGTCTTTTCTGCGCATTGTTCAACTTCTTAGTCTTTTCTTGTGCAATAGTCGACTACACTCTACAATGCACTTATTCCGACTGAGCTTTGATCCTCATTCGCTAACCCTCCCAATCTTTTATCATTAGATTTTTTATCCTATCGTGATCAACAATAGACATGAAATACTTCTATACTTCTGAGCTTTGATCTTCATAAAATTTGCTTCTGCTTTTCGCTCCTCCTCCTCATCTTGTGCTATCTATCTCTCCACGCAGTTTGACATCTTCTGCTGACTGATATACCTGTTGACATTAATGACAATATCAACTGTGGTAATTCATCATTCTACTATTAACATCAATGACAATCTGTCCAATAGAAACTTACAGAACATCAAAGGTCCATTCATTCAACCATGAAATACACACGCATGCATATAAACACAGAAAATAGATAACATGACATTACCCAAATAACTCATAGATAAGCAAACTCAGACATGTGAAGAAAATATCCTCTATTATATTCCTTCAAAAAAACATTTACAAGAGTTCCAACAACTCTTAGTAAAACAACTGCAACTCTCTACAACTCTCTTCAACAACAATAACAATATCTTTCAGCAGCAATAACAACAACTCTCAACAACCTCTTTTGGGAATAGATTACATGTATTTATACATGAAAGGGGCTTCTCGAGCCTTCCCTCCAGACTATTCTAGTGCTATCATATCACAATTAAAACATCCTAGCAATAAGGATTATTATAATAAATGAGTAATTAAAACCCATATATGAGTCAATGCCCAAAATCTGTACAATCCTACATCTATTAAGGAAATTACAATTTCCTGGATTGTTTACAATGGCTCATGCTTCAAAATATTATAGGACTTTAATTACAATACTTTCAAAACATTAAAGTGACATGCTCTCCTTGGAATCCAAACCACCTTGAATGCGCGCGCTGGATGTTGAGTTGTCCTCCACTTGGACTTATTGAATGTTGATGGCGATGCTCTTGCATCATACTCCTCTGGACACAAAGATTCACAGACTCCTTTCCATGAGCTCCTCCACTCTCTTTCCATGCTTTTAGATATCAGTTTGAGTTATCCAATTGGCATCTTTTGTTGGATGATCTTTCCACTTAACGTGATATTCATAATAAACATTTCTCCTAATCTTCTTACCAATTCTCTAGTCCAAAATATTCTCTATTTGTGGCTTCTCTTCTATGGGTGTCTGTCACTTCCACTGAATCTCCTCTCAATCATTTGTCCCTTTTGTATCATCCATCCTGTAAGGGTATAAATCCGCTACATTGAATATTGGTGATATTCCAATGTCCTCTGAAAGTTCAATCTCATAAGCATTTGTATAGAATTTTCTAAGGATCTTACAAGGTCCTATCTTCTTCATATTCAACTTATTATATTTCCATTTCCGAAATATTTCCTTCCTCAGGTGTGATAGGACTTGATCTCCAACTTCAAATTTAATCTCTCTTCTCTTCTGGTCTACTCTGTTCTTGTATCTCTGGCTACTATTCTGTAGCTGTCCTTTGATTAGAGCATGTAAGTGTGCATGGAAACATCGATGAAATTATCTCTCCACGTGTCACCACCTTCAATATCGGTTAACCCTATGCATCGTCACAATTACGATGAACTATCGTCGCAATAACAATGAAGAAATGTGGCAATTACGATGAAACTTTGTCGCAATTGGGACGAAAAGTTATGCCAAGCCAATAACTTACGACACAACTGCTGAATGTGCGACGAAAGTCCGTCGCAACTTGCGACGAAAATCAGTGGTAATATTGACGAGTGCAATATCTCAAAACCCAATTTACAACACACATGTTGTATATGCGACGAATATTCGTGGCAAATTGCGACGAAGTTTCGTCGCTATAGCGACGATTGTGGTAAAATAGTAAAATTTTTCCGATGAACTTGCATCGATATTGCGACGATGACTTTAGGTTTAAATTTTTTTTTTTACATGAAATATGGTATACCATATTACAATGTAATATTGTAATGCCATATAACATTGTAATATGGAATTACTATTACATTGTAATA
>JASDQU011403636.1:116540-127537 GCA_032191745.1 Picea mariana
CATCACCAATAATCATGTCAGAAATGTCGACATCAAATCATCAAATCAAATGAAACATCATAATAAAAATATCAACCCAAAAGCACACTCCCTGACTCAGTCCGGAGTCCAAGGGGGTTCTACCGATGCCTCTGCATCCTCAAGGTCAAAAACCCTGCACACTCAACAAAACTGAGTCAATAGCACCCGTCTACATCAAATAGTAACACATCATGTCATCTTTCAATCACATCATAATCAAATATAAACAGTCTAACATAAAAAGGGTCCAGATCACTTGCGAGCAAGTGTCCTCAAATAATAAATGTTCTCAGTGCACCAGAGTGGGATGTTACATTTTCACACTATCGTGTTAGCTATGGGGTATATATGGAAGATTCCATCCATGAATGAGTTCATGGAGTCTCTTATGCACGATCAAAAAAATCTCATCCAGATAGGGGCACTCAAGAGTTCAAATCCCCATGCGCTTACAACTCAAGGAAGTTTAAAGAATAATATGCATAAGAACAAGGGTAAGAAGGACCAAGAGAACAATAAGGAAGGTAAACACAATTTCATAGATGAGAGTTCAAGTTACGAGGAATAAAAGAGAAATAAGAAGAATACCAAGTGTTCCTAATATAATAGGGGGTTCCATCTTGATATTTCTTGCATGAAAAACACCATAGATATAATGGCACAATCACTTGAGAAACATCACCTCGGGGATTGTATTCTGGATAATGCAAGGAAAAAGCCATCGAAAAATACATCACTAGAAAGAGGTAATGGTCATGCATTACTTGCTATTTTATCTTCTCCTAATGCTTGGGTGTTTGATTCAAGGGCTATCCATCACATGACCTCATTGGATAGACTTTTCTCATACTTCGAGACTTGTTTCGGACCATCGATCTTCATGGGAGATGATTCTCCTGCAAAGGTGTGCGGTAAGGGAAGAGTTGATCTAGACCATGGATGCTTTCAATATGTACTTCATGTTTCGAAGATTTTAGTGAATCTCCTCTCCATCTATCAAATCACTCATTCAGGTTCAGGGAAGAAGGTGGAGTTCACTCCAGACTCAAGTATTATTTCCGAGTTGTCAGATGGTTCAAACATTGTTGTTGGTGAGGTTAATCACCATTCCAGTTTGTACACCTTCTCTCACTTTACTCATGAATATGATTACATATCTCTTCTAACACATGCTAATAAAGAGTCTAGGTTGTGGCATGAGAGATTTGGGCATTTGAATTTTAAATATTTATATAATCTTAGTAAAGGTGGAATGGTAGATGGATTACCCCACATTTAGTACACAGATGGAGTTTTCCAGGGCTGCATATTGGGAAAACATATCGAGGAGAAGTTCAACACATGTAAAGCATGGAGGGCATCAACACTTCTAGATCTAGTTCACAATGACATTACAAGTCCTTTCCCACTCCCATCGATCAATAAATCTAAGTATCTTCTTACTTTCATTGATGATTTTTTGAGATATACATGGATCTACTTCCTCAAGTTAAAATCTAAGGTATTTGAGTGTCTTAAAGATTTCAAGCATCTAGTTGAGAACCAAACATGGGAAATGATTAAGAAGATTTGTACAGACAATGGAGGAGAGTATGTGAATAAGGATGTTGAACATATTTTTTCATAAGTAGGTACAAATTTGCAACACATAGTTTCATATACTCCATAACATAATGGGGTAGCATACATAAATAACAAGACATTGAAAGAGATGGCCAAGAGTATGTTGTAGGCTAGAGGACTACCTCTAAAGTTATGGGATGAATATATCAATTGTGTATCCTACATTAAAAATAAATTTCCTCATAAATCATTCAAGGGAGTCACTTCATATGAGGCTTGGAGCGGGAAGAAACTGAAAGTCATTCACTTCATAATTTTCAGTTCCCGTGCATGGGCTAGGATCCATTCCGATAGAAGGGAAGCTATGGAATATCATAGTAAGTAGTTTATTTTTGATGGATATCTAGAGGGATTGAAAGGATACAGGTTATTATATACTACTTTAGATACATTATTCATTTAGAGGAGTGTTAAGTTTGAAGACAGTCCTTCACAGGTACTTCTGGAGTAGTCCATACCTCCATATCCACCGCCACTAGTTGCGGAACTTCATGAGACTTATTTTGATTAGATATATGAATATGATATCTCTGATATTTTTTATCAGTAGAAAAAATTTGTAGGTCCAGAGAATCTACCATGATGGGCACAACAAACTCTTCAGGTAGCAGGTGATCTAGTGGGTGATCCCGCCAATCCACGAAGAACCAAATCTCAATTTGTGGAGCCTCCGCAAGATATTATTGCCACATAGCCTTTGATGCCAATTTATTTTTATATGGTACTTAGATTATAACCTCAGTTTTATGCATATGCTTAAGGTAACACCCACTGGGAGGCAACTATGAAAGAGGAATACACTTCCCTGATGGAGAACAACACATGAGAGTTGGTTCCTCTACCTTCCAACATGAAGCTTGTTAGATGTAAGTGGATTTTTAAGACAAAGAGGGATGCTAATGGATACATTAAAAAGTATAAATCTCGATTAGTAGTTAAAGGTTTCTCATAGGTACAAGGAATTGACTATGAGGATACTTTTGCATTGGTTGCCAATATTGATTCCATTTGGTTAGCTCTAGCTATTGCAACAACTAAAAAGTGGGAGGTACAAAATATGGATGTGAAGAATGAATTATTACATGGATATATTAGTGAGGATATATATATGGAGAAGCTAGAGGGATATGTTCATGATCCATCATTAGTTTGCAAGTTGAGGAAATCATTGTATAGACTCAAGAAAGCACCTTGGGCATGGTATGCTAAAATGGAATCTTATCTTTTCTATGAAGGTTTTCTTAGATGTATATCATATCCTAATGTGTATATGATGAGGAACATCGATTCCCTTCTACTGATAGTTCTATTTGTAGATGATTTACTCATCACTTGGAGCTCATCCTCCTCCATTGTTGTAGTGAAGAACGCTTTGCATGACAAGTTTTCTATGATATATATGGGATTGTTACATTAATTTCTTGGTCTTGAAATCAACTAGAATGATTCAAGAATCAAGATGTATCAGTCCCAGTATGCCATAGATCTACTTGACAAGTTTCAGATGACATATTGCGAGCCAAATCAAACACCCTTTTAGTCAAGGGTTAGAATAGATGATGCAAATGCATAACATTTGGTTGATTGTACTAGATATCGACAGTTGGTGGGGAGTATTTTCTACCTTACACACTCTCGACCGAAAATATATTATATAGTTGGATTAGTTTCCAAGTACATGTAGGAGCCACATGATCTTCATTGGAAGGAAACAAAGAGGATTCTAAGATATGTTAAGGATACTACCAACTTTGGTATACACTATGCAACATGATTTTCCTTAGATTTTGTTGGTTACGCAAACTCGAATTGGGCATGTGATATCACTGATCGCAAGTCCAATTGAGGATGTGTCCTCTACTGTGGATCATGACCTATTTGTTGGTCAATTAAGAAGCAATCAACAATTTCTTTACCATCAACAGAGGCAGAGTATACAAGTGTAGTAAATTTTACTACTCAGGCTATTTGGTTGCAACACTTTCTTATAGAGTTGGGAGTTCATTTTCATCGTTTGATAATTATATGGTGTGATAATCAGAGTACTCTAAATATATGTAGAGACCCACTTCAGAGACAATGGGACAAACACATCGAGGTTCATATGGACTTTATTCGAGGATAGATTCAGGATGTAGTCGTTGATATGCAATTCTATCCATATTCATAGCGGGTGGAAGAAATCTTCCCCAATCCTTTCACCAGACAGAAGTTTGTCTCATTGAGGGACATTATAGGAGTGAGGGATACACCAACTTAGCAACTAAACATGTTAGCATTCTTATTTTTTTAGCTACATATTTTGAGGGGGGGTTTCGTTCCCACTGGGTTTTCCTTCTTTACCTCACTTTTGTTCAGTCGCTATTCATTTATACATGTACATGAGTACCTAACAAGGCTTCATATTTCTGGGATCCATCATTCTACACACCTCGGTTGTGCTTCGGGGGGGTGTTGGAGTACATGCACATTTTCATACTATTTAGGAGGGTTTCTATCTATGCCATGTCTATTTATAGCAGGTCTATTTCTAGCAGGTGGCTTCCTATATGTAATACCATGGGAAAATACCACGGTTTTCTAAAACCATGAGATGATAAACCACCATTAGGTAAATTCCTACTTTCTAGGGGAAGAGCGCTTCATTCCTTTATTTTAGGAGATAATTCCTATTTCATGGCTAAAGAGCGCACTTAAATGAGAATATTATTCTCCTAGATACGTGCACACTAATACTTAATTCTTCAGTTCTATTGTTAGTCATACATGCATGAGTTCTCACTTTTTCATGGCTAACTCCATTCATGACTAGCTAACTCCATTTATGGCTAGTTAATTGATAGTAAGAAGGAGTTTATTTTTGTTATTACATGTGCATGTACATAGAAGCTAGACCTAATGCGAATTAATCCTCTTGTGGAGAGTTCTATATATTGTACTCATTATCAATGAATAATACAATGTGATTCAAGTTGGTTTCTTAGCCTCTTATGTGTGAAGATTGATTATGTTTTTCTCTCTCCTCTTTTTATTTTGCAATTAACTAGTGTAGTATTTCCTACTCACAATTAGATCTTGGAGTGTGGTTTAATCCTACATTATTGTTCTATGATTTTCCATAAATTAAGAAAGTTGCTATGTGTGAATAGCTCAGGAACAATAATGTGGATAATTACAAGAAAGTAAACGAGTTGAAATACATTATCACTATAAACAAATTGAGAGATAATGTAGTGGAGTGCATATAAATATGATGGAGCACATATGATATTGTTTATTGATTAAAAGTATTCTGACACATGCAATGAGCATGACATGATAATTGATGTGGTATGATTTTTATATGACTAGGAATGGTTGTAGACATTGATGCTATAGTTTCTTGTCATAAATGACCTCGTGTAGAAGATAAGGACAAGAGGATGCTTGTTAAGAGGTTGATGAAGGGACCATGTGAGTTTCCATGAAGGCATCAACTAATCAAGTAACATTAGAGATGTTGATGGAAACTACGCAGGTATGAAAAATTTGGTCATGTTAGTATAACATGTGACCTAAGAGGAATTGGGTAAGGATTCCTTTAGGAATAATCATGATTGAATGCATGTATTTCATTGATACCAAGGTGGGGTATGGTAGAGAAAGAAACCATTAGTATGCAAAGATTGTTGGAAATATTTTCAATGCATTCATGAATTGGTATGTCATGATTGAGTTGGTTGATAATGATTGAATGAGTAATTATATTAATGTTATGAATTTCAATACCATGTGAAAGTGAATTCCATTCGAGATAATCATGTATGAGAATGGAAAGTGCTTTAATCCTTATAAAATTATCCAATGGTCTCCCTACTTCTAATTGATGTCTTGGACTGTAACCATTTTCCAACACTCAAGAGCACCAAATGGATGAATATTGGTGTTGTGTTTGGGCTGAAGAAAAAGGTGTCCATATGGTTGAAAAAGTAGTGGGGAGGTGGCTAGATTATGTATAAAAGTGTTGGTTGAATCCTCCAATTTGTGTTGGTAAAACACACGAGCTTAAATTATGAAAACTTTGACTTATTTTGAGAATGCGTTGAGCGAACGTACACAAATAAATAAACTATGAAAGCATGCAAATACTAATCCTGCATTTATGAATGATGGTACATATGCATGATGCGTTAAGTGGATACATTCTTGTATGGAATAGGAATTTGCATGAATGAATTTCATTAAAGGAAAATCCTTCTAGTAATCTGAGTGAGTTGTTGAATAAGTGAAGAGAGTGATTAAGTAACCATGAGTATTGGTACATTGGTGGATTGACATACATATATAATTGCATTACCTAATGCTTAGTGTGCCAGTAATGCATATGTAATGAATGATAGATTCTTTTCATTTAATATGACTAACATTTGAAAGTGATTAAGTTGTTAGTGTGAAATAATTTTGAAATCACTCCATGGATTATTGTAAATGTTGTGATGAAAAGGTTATATGCATGAATACTCACATTTGTTTTGAAAGATTAGGTTGTGGGTAGAATGGTCCTAGATATGGAAATGAGTATAAGTCCATAATGAAGACTGGGTACTACCATGTGCAAGAGCCAAACATAATGATAATAATTTCATACTTGTGGAACTTGATACCTGTGTGAGACATATTTAAAAGATTATTGATTTAAATTACTATGATGATATCTCATCTTAACTATATGCATATGATATAGGTAAGATGATGAATATGTTCAGGAAGGAAAGATGATGAATATGTTCAGGAAGGAAAGATGATGGTTGTTGAGATGGAAATAATGGAGAAGAGGCTATTGTAGTGACACAAGAACCCTATGATATTCCATGATTTCCATTATGATGTGCTATGCTATGTGGATCAAGCTAGAAGGATGCCTTTTTGTAAGACTCTGTAAGTCTCAATAATCTTTTGTTGTGAGGAAGCCTTAGAAAATGATGGATCGCCCAAGGGACTGTGTGGAAGAGAAGGGGATGCATGAGCCTAGAGGGTGAGTGTCTGGAAGGAAGAGGAGGCTTGAATGAATACCTTCTAGCTGGGATAATCAATGCATTAGGTGTGTTTGAGAAAAACATACACTGAGTTCTATCCATGGAAACCATATGGATGCAGATCCATAATCATCCAAATAAGTATTGTGTTGAAATGTAAGATTTATCCTAAGTTATGGATATCAATGGAATATTTATGCATATAAATTGTTATAGTATGCATGTTTTCTTGATAATAATTGTAGGCATATGATGTAATGCCAAAAGTTTGGAGGTGGACCCAAACAATGAAGAGAATGAAATGTTGGTGAAACTAAAGAATGAAGACATTGAAATTATTGATAATGAGAAGAGAAATCTGAAGATGGTGTTATTCCAAGGGGGAGGGGATGTAATGTCCCCGTTTTGATCTCTTGATTAAATTATAACTAATTTTGTTTACCATTGTTTTTATTTTTGACGTGGATGTTCAATTACCATGACATGAAGATATGGACATATTAAACATTATAAATGTATTTTCATTTAATGGAGAATCCAAAAAACTAACTGAGCATGAGTGACAATAGGGGCTATGATACTATGAGAGGGAATGTTGAGGGCGCCTAAGGGGGTTCATCATGCATAATAATCCAAAGCCACCTTGCTAAATTATTTTTGTGATTTACATCTATTTTCCTTTTTTCATAAATTCAAAACCAATCATTGAATGGAGAAATATAGTTGGTGGAAGAGTCACCTCCCTAGTTATGAGGGTAGGTGGAAAGTACTGATATGATGGGATGATGCCATTAATTGAATGGCAGAATTAGTTGAAATTCACCTCCCTAGTGAATTAAGTTACGAGATGAGTACAATTATTTTTGGGAAAGCATGAAGGAGTGAAAGCTTGCACAAAAATAAAAGAGATTTCCGAGTAGAAAATTTGGAGCAGTTTTTGAGCAGAAAACTAGAAACCAACGTGGAGTATGCATGCAAAGGAGAAGGGATGAAATGCACCTAGCCCAATCTAGAGAGGAAAATTTTCCAAGAGAGGACCATTTGAAGCCATTGTTGAATAGGAAATCTCTAGAATTCACTAGAGCATGGGACTGCGATTTGGGCCTCGTTGCATTCCCACAGAAGGAACTATGAATTTTAAATCAAAATGTCATGCTTGAATCCTGAGTGTTATGGAGTTGAAGGAGTATGAATTTTGTGTTTATTGTGTGTCAATATTTAGTTATGTTATATGTTATTTATATTGGTCCTTGAATGTATATACAACAAAATTGTGATTAGAATTATGAGATATAATAAAAGTTTTATATGGACTTCTACATTTTTGGTACAAATCAAGAAGAAATATAGGGTAACTTGTTATAATAGAACTTTCTCTTGGTACTCTTTCAAACTAGTAGAAGAGTTCTTCTATAGAGTACTTGAACTTATCTTATTTTGATTGATTTGATAATTGATTAGAGAAGGGCTTTGTTTTCATCTTGATATCAATGCATGGGTGGTATGGTTTAGGACTTATGAGTTATATGTTTAGTTTTCGATATGATTATACTTTGAATAATGTGAATAAAGGAAGGATTTATGTCAGAGTATACTTTTTTTAAAATTATAAGTAGGGAAGGCCCTTGGCGTTCTTTATACAATTGATCAATGTATATAAGCCTAATAATAAACTTAACAAGAGTTCTTTGTTAATAAACAATTTTCCTGCACTTAAAAGGTGCTCACAACCTAGTAAAAAGGGTCTATGTAGAACTTGGACTTAGATAATTTGGGAATAAGGAAGTATTCCCTATGTAATAAACATAACGAAACTTGGAAATAGGGAGTCCTATTGTGTAAAAAGTGTTCTTGTAAAATTATAAAGATGAGACCCTAGAACTTAGTGTAGTCTTGGCATGATTTTTCTCTACAATGTTGAGAATATATTAGCCCTATAATTGAAGACTTTTACACTTGAATAGTTGTTGGAGATCAACTTGAGGGGTGTTTCCCTTAGTTTTATTTGCGGAGACACTTGATTTTTCTAGGAAAAACCTCAGAAGAATTCCTAATAATATTCATGCAACACAATGTAATCATCGAAGAAGGAAAATAAAGATGAGAAGAGAAGATAAGAAAGGAGAGGAGGACTTGGAAAATTTTAAGGAAATCACAAGATACATTTTTAAGATGCAATATGTCACAGGATAAAGAAATTCTGGATGATGTGACATGCTACAAGAGATAAAAGTTTCTCACTATGCAGTAAAGGAAGGTGAGTCCCCTTTACCATGAGAAGATTATTTTTGTGTGATGTGGCATATCAAACTATAAGAAATTGTGGCATGATACACCACAAAGAAGCAAGTTTCTGACGATGCGATGAAGAAGGAAGAAGAAACAAATAAAGGAAGAAGAAAGAAAGAAGGAAGAAAGGAAGAAAGAATAAGAAAGGGAAAAGGAAGAAGAAAGGAAGAAGGAAGAAAGGAAGAAGGAAGAAAGGGAGATGGAAGGAGGTGAAAATTAAATCCCGACGATGCAACGTATCATAAAAATAATTTTTAGATGCAATACACCTCATGACATAGATTTTCTAGATGTGATGTATTTCCACATGAAGATTTATTTGACACAATAAATCAATATGTGGGATGCAATACATCATCGTGGATAAATTTAATTGGTGCAATGAGACAAAATCTAGAGGTGCGAAATGGCATAGGTTCAAAATTTTGGGGATGCGATAAACATGTCATAGGAAATGTTTTTGAAGGCAATATGTCCTATATCACAAGAGGAAGACAATTCAATAGTAATTGGGATGAGTTTGTACAAGTGATGATGTGGTCCTATACATAAGTAGATGCGGCATGTAATGATGATGATGTGCATAAAAACCCTATAGAGAGAAAGATAACCCTAAAGGATTCAAGAGGCCATAACTTCTTGCTTCGAGCTTGGAATTGAGCAAGAGTATAGTCATTATGGAAATTTATCGAGGAGAAGAATTGGCCTATGAGCTTAGAATTGGCATTAGAGTTGAATTGAGCAAAGGTAATTTAGTAGGAAACTGAGAACATTTAGTACCCTATACCGTTAATTAAATGCAGAGGGTATTGTGTATGTTACAATTACATATGTTACAGATGACATGAATACACATATATAATTCTTTTGTCTATTTGCCTTCAACCTTTAGAGCCTTGATCTAGTGTTAAATGGCCTTTGATGCCGACATGAATAGGCTATAGTAGAAAAACCTCAATGTTCCATGTTAGGAAGTGATAAAATGTGATAAAATGGAGAATATAGTTCCCTTTGATGGAAATTTTCTTTGATTAGTTTTCACATGCGTTTTGTATAAGATGAGGGTTTATTTTACTTCACAAATATCTACTTCTTTGTAGTAACAACCATTAGAAATCAAATTTTCCAGACATGATAAATTTAAGAAGTGAATGATGTTTCTAAACCTAAGGATTTCATGAAGGCAGTGATGAATTGGGTTCCCAATGAAGTTAATGTGGCAACTACTTGTAGCAAAATAAAAACTTTCTAGCTAGAGAGGTTCATTTGACATATATGGAAAAACAACCAAAATAAAGATTGGAGTGGATTTGTAACTTGAGTTTCTAGCTGCAGTAGTGAGATATGAAAAGTCATTTATCATCAACTTTTAGAGTTTGGGTAATTATCACTAGTGTCTAAGATTGATTGGAGGCACTTTGGCAAGAACAAGTTAATGTTTGTGTAGGACTCCAAATGAACTCCTGCAGGATATCATGTAGTGTCGAGTGAAATATATTCTATCTATTTTGTCATTAAATTAACAACCTGAGGCTCGTAAAATTTGAGGTGCTAGCACTATATGTGCAGGTATAGAGATCTAATCTAGCCTGGTCTAGCCTAATCTAATCTAATGTCGACAAGCTCAAATAATAAAGAGATTAAATTAACTAGAATAACTCGTCACCTAGGGAAGAAACCCGACATGTAGTGACCATATCTCACGAGTTAGGTCATTAATCTATCTGTTGTTGATTTAAAGCTATTGGAAAATTTAAGATGCAAACTAGGGAAGAATCAGTACAAGGGAAGAATAAAAAACCGGTACTGGAATAAAAAACTAGTGCAAGAATTTATTATGCAAGAGATGAGACTAGGAATGAAAGATCACTATTCTAATTACTCTTTTTACTTGGAAATCTAACTATGTGATTCATTTACTCAATTCAGATTAGAGTAAATATCATTTATCTAATGGATCAAAGATTATCTACCATCTACGATGGCACACAGAATCGCGGTGACACATAAGTGTTATGGATATTGCAAATGGAATGAAGTCAATATTAA
>JASDQU011403637.1:0-16026 GCA_032191745.1 Picea mariana
TTGTGGACCAAATCACCAAATGCAGATAATATCCAAGACATAAGATGATTCCCATAAATTATGGGGTGATAACAGGCTACTCGAATGATATGGTTTGGTATACCGAGTTATTGCTACACTGGTGAGACAGTATGGTATGCTAGTAGCGTAGTCGAGAACTTGCATCGATGTGATGGTGTTTCTCATAGTATGATCTAGATGATCATGAGATGGACTATGTATCTCTCATGATGATACATTATGCAAGTCGATGTAGGTATTTCACGTGCCATGTGAGATGGATGGATAATGATGATAGTAATGATGATACTAACAACATGGGTATATCCATGGGTGAAGACTTCATGTGGGTGTATCCCATGATGTTGATGGTGACACACACTACGAGATGTAGCTATAGTGTTCTCTAGGGGGTTTTGGCCCCTAGACAAAATTGACTGTTCTAGATGGGAATATCAATGTGTGACGTAATGATGTTATTGGTAGCATGGTCTATGTAACCATGACAAGAGGATCATGGCATAGAAATAAAGGCTATGAATGTTGACATGTTTACAGACATGTGTGCTTATCATTGATGGCAAGGTTAGAGTATGCAGTGATGGAAAAACAGGGACTACATAAGCTCAGGAGAATAAGTGCAGAGGTGCATGCAGAGTGCAAGAGTGTGCTTGATCATTTGTTGGCAAATAGGTAGGCAAGAAAGATCAGGGACAAATTGATCTGACTCCATTTTGGAGTTTCAGATACCGAGAGGTGGAAGTGTCGAAACACTTCACCACAAGAGTCCCAGAATCATGAAATGTGAAATGTTGAAATCTCAAAATAAGGAGACGGGATCGGATACCAGGTGTTGGAGGAATCAAGAGTTGAGACTCTCCATCATAGTATTCCCGAAAGCAAAAAATGTGAAACCCTGAAAACCCAAAATAGGCATTTCGACTGGGATTTTGGATACTGGGAGTTGGAGATGTCAAGGACCCTCACGACAGGAGTCTCAAAGTAGCAAAATGAGAAATGTCAAAATATGTTGGTCCGACTCCATTTTGGAGTTTCAGATACTAGGATTTCATAGACTAGGAGTTGGAGATGTCAAGGACCCTCGAAACAAGAGTCTCGAAGTGGAAAAATGAAAACTGTCAAAATCTCGAAAGTAGGAGAAAGTTTCAGATACCAAGATTTTGGATAGTAGGAGTTGGGGATGTCAAGAACTCTTACTACAGGAGTCCCGAAGTTGCAAAATGTGAAGTCACGAAATAAAAAATCGCTATATGCTAAAACATGATATAATCTCAACCGTTGGATCAAGGACAAAATTGGACCATCAATCCAAGAAGGATACATGGCGAAAGATCATCCTTTTGCTGACTAGAAAGTCAAAGGAATGGGGTTCCCTAACCTATCAAACTCTCGATATGCAAAATCACAAAATAACCTTAGCTGTCAGATCAGAATTTGATCTGGACCGTTGATCCGACTCCATTTCAGAGTTTCAGATACCGGGAGATGGAGGAGTCAAGTGTCGAGACTCCTCATCACAGGAGTCCCGAAGTTGCGAAGTGAGAAAATTCGAAAAGCTAATCTGACTCCATTTCGAAGTTTCTGGGATTGGGACATGGAGTGTAAATAAAATCTTTACATCAAGGATGCCGAAATACCGAATTGCAAAATCGCAAAAGTGCTTTATGGATAAGTGCTCGGTCACCGATGGTGGTCACATCGTCAAAGAACTGTAGAGAAAAGCTTGAAGTGGAAAACTTCATTTTATATTTTTGGAGATTGTGACTTGGAGAGTCGAGATGCCTCACAACAGGATTGCCAAATTGCCAAAATGATGAAATGGGAAACACGTTTTGGCTCAGCCTGTGGTCATAGCCATTGGTCACATCAGCGGAAGACGGATAAGGAGCCAGTGCAACCAAGCTCAATTTCATAGTTTCAGGGATCAGTACATGAAGCGTAAAGAAGCCTCAACCACAGTAATCCTAAAATGCCAGAATGCGAAATGGGGAATTAAACACAAGACCCTATGAAATCCATCCAATGGTGCAAGTGAACTTGAATATGATTAGAGGGATATTGTTTCACTTTAGAGTGTAACTTCTAGAAACAACTAATGGCTTCTGCCAGAGGAATGAAATAGGCCTGAGTGTGATCTCTAGAGAAGATGAAGAGGCTCGAGGCATCTTCCAGTGGAATAAAGACTATTCTTAAAGGTGATTGACAGATGGAAGAGGGTTGAAGCCTATAACTTCAACAGAGAGGATCAACTCAACTTTGATAGAGAATGTACAAGCATGGCTAGACAACATGCACAAGGAGCATAGAGACTATAAGTATGCAGGACAAAGAAGAGATGAGTGTTTTTGTTGTTAAGGGTGATAAAGGAGTGTAGGAGGAGGAGTGTGCACCAGTGGAAACACAGAGAAGAGGAATGGTGCATTGAATGGACATGGCACAGAGAGAATAAAAGGAAAAAGAAAAGAAAGTGCAAGGGGTGTGCAGAAGACACTGATGCAAACGTAGCAGCGCAGTGTAGTAGAATAGTGACCAGACTTGTAAGCCATTGAAGAACTTTATACCATTGTAATAAGTATTAATAGCAAAGATTTATATTTCAGGGTGGTAGGGAGGTGCTAGGGAGGATTTGTTTCCTCATAGGTTCAAGTGGGTGCTTGAACACAGGGACTTGTAGCTTCCATCTGGTTGCAGCTAGAGAAACCAGGGTGGTAGGGTGGTGCAAGGGAGAACTGTTGTTCTCTGTTATACAGGTTGGTGCTTGTGTGAATGGAGGTTGGTGCCTCCATCCAGTTGGTGCTGGAACACTTAGGGAGTTGGTGCTTCCTTCTAGTGTGTTCTAGAGAAACCAGGGAGTTGGTGCTTTCTTCTAGTAGGTGCTAGAAAAAACAAATAGTTGGTGCTCTCAACATGTTGTTGCTTGCAAAACAGAGGTTGTAGCCTCATTATGAGTTGGTTCTCATATGTATGATAATGTAAATAATGTAAAGATCACTTATCATATAAAGAAGAAGTTTTTTTTACCCTATATGTTTCCTCAGGAAATATTTGTCTCTGTGTATCTCATATGTGTGACCGATTATAAATGTTTTATTGCTTACTTCCCTATATTATTGTGACTGTCATTAAATTTTGTGTAAATAATTTAAAATAGGGATAATTGTTTAAGCACGGTAACAATTGATTCACCCCCCCTCTTAGTTTTCCAACAATTGGTATCATAGCAGGCCCCTTTTATTTAAGGGTAGATCCTAGAGCTTAAACATGTAAAACCATGAAGGAAATTCAACCAATAAGGCCCCTCTGTTCAATGGAACAAACTTTGCCTTCTCAAAAGTTAGAATGAGAACCTAAATAATGGCTTTAGGTGCAGATGTCTAGGATGTGGTAAATATTGGGTATGTAAAGCCAATTGTACTAGCTAATAAGGATGACAAGCTAGAATTTATCTTCAATGCTACGGCTATGAATTTTATCTTGAGTGGGCTTGTAGAAGCATAATTCATAAAAGTTATCCACCTAGGAACTGCCAAATAAATGTGGGACAAACTCATTAACAGTTATGAAGGTAATGAGAAGGTAAAGGACACCAAGCTTCAAACCTACAAAATACAGTTTTAACAACTGAAGATGAAGGAATATGAAACTGTTGGAAAATACTTTATGAGAGTAGAAGACATGGTAAATGCAATGAAAACACTTGGTGAAAAAATTGAGGAACCTTCTTTAGTTCAGAAAATCTTGAGATCTCTCCCAGATAAGTTCAACCTGAAGGTCTTTGATATAGAAGAACTTAATGATCTAAAAACCTTAGATTTTGTTCAATTTCTAGGAACATTGATTGCATATGAAATGAGAATAGTTAAAGATAAAACCACCTCCAGAGAAGCATCATTTAAAGAAGACAAGAATGAGGATTCTGAGCCCGATGAAATTGAAGAAAAAATTGTGAAGAGACTGAAGAAGGGATCAGGAAAATACAAAGGTAAACTGCCTTTCAAATGTTTCAACTGTGGAAGTATAGGTCATTTTGCAAATAAATTTCCCCACAAAAGAAAGGATCAGACATGTGATGATGAGGAGAAGCACAAACACAAAACATTATTTAAAGAGAATAACTTTAAGAAGAAAAGTCTTTGTGTAAACAATGATGATGATCCTTCATATGATGAAGACAATGACCCCTCTATTGAAGATAAACTAAATGAATTCATACTTATGGAAAAAGAGGATTATGATAATAATAGCATAGGAAGTGAATCTAATGAAGAAGAAACTATGGTTGACATGGAAGGAGAACTGATCAGTGCACTAGAAGAGATTGATAGACTAAGAATTAAGAATAGAAAGCAAGGACAATTGCTGATACAGTTCGAGAAAGACAGTAAAGAACCTGATGAAGACCTTGTCCTACTAAAAGTGGAATTAGAAGAGGCAAAGAAAATTGAAGACATTCTGAAATGACAGTTATCATAAAAGAAGGCAAGATGTGAAGCCTTAGAACAAGAAGTAGTGAAAACTAGGAAAGAGATGGAAAATTTTCAAGCCTTGTATAATCAGAATTTGTCAAGTATCAAAGCCACAAAAGGATTAGCCACCATTCTAAATCAACAAAGGAGTCCAAAGATGAAAATTTGTCTAGGTTATGAAGAGGGATCAAATTGTGGTAAGCCAAGAAATGAAGAACCCATCAAGTTTGTCAAATCTACAACCAATGACAATAACAAACCTACAGAAACAAAGGAAGACAATCAACCGCCTAGGACGAAAAGAAAAAGGTGCCAGGACTGAATCTGTAGAACAAAGAAAAAATGCGCTCCCTGCTAAAATCAATTTGCTCAAAGAAGACAACCATTTTCCAGGTACAAAGAATTCTTCTATGGCTATTGTTTCTACTGTTCTAACTTTGGTCACAAAACTGTAAATTGTTCCTTAAGACTTAGACATGAGTAATTAAGATTTCAAAGGAATAAATGCTTGCCACAATAAAGAATGATACAACCAAGTAACAAACCTTCACGGATTGCAAATTTCCAAATTAAGTCTAGAGATATGCAACTAAGGAGGTCAAGAAATAATGAACAGTCAATGAGTAGACAATGTTGCAACAACAATTTTGACCTATTAAACAATGAGATTGAATGTTGCATCTGTCATAACTATGGACATAAATCTGTTCATTGTCGATTAAGGAACTATGAACAAGATTTGAATTCCCCTGCTGAAAATGTCAAGGTTTGGAAGAAGAAAGAAAGTGACAAGTCTGGATTAGTGTTGTTAGCTCAAAGAAAAATGAACCCTTGGCATATAGATAGTGGATGCTCCAAACATATGACGGGAGACAAAGGTAAGTTTCTATCTCCAAGTGAAAGAAAATCAGGAAATGTAACCTTTGGAAATGATGCTCCGGGTAAAATAAAGGGTAAAGGGATGGTGAGTTTAAGTAATGGAAAAGGAAGATCCCAAGATGTTCTACTTGTAGATTGGCTGAAACATAATCTGCTCAGTGTAATTCAAATGTGTGACAGAGGATGTGAAGTAGTGTTCACATCCAAGGACTACAAAATAAAGTCTATAAACTCAGGACAAGTGGTGGCCAAAGGCATAAGAACAAAAAATGACATATATGTGATGAAAGAAAATAGAGAAGAGTGTCATCTAAGAAAACATGATGAAAGTTGGTTATGGAATAGGAGACTTGGACATCTAAACTTTGACCACTTAATCAAACTCAAAAATCTCAAGGAAGTAAAATATCTTCCGAGAATATCAAAGCCCCAAGATTCAATTTGTAAACCCTGGCAAGTAGGAAATCTAACTAAGACACAGTTTATGTCCAAGAGATTTAGTTCAATAGAGAAACCACTCCAATTAGTTCATATGAATTTATGTGGACCATCAAGATAGGAAGGCACAGGGAAAGAAAACTACTTCATGTTGATTATTGATGATTACTCCAGACTTACTTGGGTTGCCTTTCTCAAAGAAAAAGTTGAAGCATTTGAGAAGTTTAAAATATTTAAGTCTTTAATTGAGACTCAAACAGGAAAGAGGTTAAAGGAATTAAGATCTGAACGAGGAGGAGAGTTTATGTCAAGTGATTTCAAGGAATTCTGTGATAGGCATGAGATCAAGAGAGAATAAACAATCCAAAAAACTCCGCAACAAAATGGAGTAGTTGAGAGGCAAAACAGAACAGTGCAAGAAATGGCCAGGTCAATGATGAATGAGAAGAACATTGGTCAAACCTATTGGGTAGAATAAATACACATAGCAGTCCACATTCTTAACAAAGTGCACCTCATACCACAAAGTGGCAAGACACCTTATGAACTGTGGTATGGGAGACCTGCCTCAATCAAACACTTCAAAGTCTTTGGGAGTAAATGTTTCATAAAGAATAATGATCAGAACCTTGGAAAATATGATGACAGGGATGATGAAGATATTTTATTAGGGTACGCTACAAACAGTAAAGGTTATAGATGCTATAATAGGAGGCTTCATGAAATGGTTGATATTGACGTAAAAGTTGATGATGGAATCCCAACAAAAGAGGTGTACAATAATGAGTCTTCTACATAGGACATAGCTAAAGTTGAAGATGAATAGGTCCAAGAATCAGAAAACAAAGATTCTAAATCAAATGAAGACACAAATACTTAGACAGACTCAAATCAGCAGGCAACTTCCAATTCCTCCTTCAAAATCACCCAAAAGAATCATCTTGCAAGTTACACAATTGGTGAAAAAGACAAAGGTGTACAAACCAAGAGAAAGATAATCAGAAATACCGAGAAATCACATATAGCTTTCATATCCATGTTGGAACCCAAGAATTTTAATGAAGCTAGCAAAGATGACCATTGGGTTAAAGCAATGAATGATGAACTTATTCAGATTGAGAAAAACAATACGTGGGAGATGGTTCCTTCCAAATGGATCTTTAAGAATAAGTTGAATGAGCAGGGACAAGTTTTCAAGAACAAAGCAAGATTGGTCTGTAAAGGATATGCTCAAATAGAAGGAATTTATTTTGATGAAACATTTGCGCTCAGAGCAAGATTGGAAGCTATCCGAATGTTTCTTGCCTATGCTTGTCATAAAAGGTTTAAAGTCTATCAAGTGGATGTCAAGTCATCTTTTCTAAACAGAGATTTAAGTGAAGAAGTCTATATGGAACAACTAGAGGGTTTTGAATTGTCTAATAACCCCGACTTAGTATGCAATATGAAGAAAGATTTATATGGGTTAAAACAAGCCCCTCGAGCCTGGTATCACAGACTGGATACGTATCTCAAAGACAAAGGATTCAAGAACAAAAGAATTGACAACAATTTGTATATCAAAATAGAGGATAATGATTTGCTCATCATATTGGTCTATGTAGATGAAATCATCTTCAGATGTAATAAGTATTCATTGGTATAATGGTTTTCTTCTGCCATGGAGTCTGAGTTTGAAATGTCTATGATAGGTGAACAATCATTTTTTCTTAGTCTGCAAATTACTCAGAGGTCTGAAGGGATGTTCATTTCTTAAGAAAAATATCTAAGAGAAATGTTGAAAGGGTTTCAATTGGAAGATTCTAAACCTATGGGTACACCTATGGTTACTAGATGCAAATTAAGCAAGGACGATGACTCACCTGATGTTGATAAAAGTTCATATAGGTCAATGATAGGTAGCCTGTTGTACATCACAACATATTGCCTAGACATAATGCATGCTATTGGAATGGTAGGAAGATATAAGTCTACACCTAAACAGAGTCATTCGCAAGCTTTCAAAAGGATATTCAGGTATTTGAAAGAAACAATGACATATGGTCTATGGTATCCCAGAAATAAGAACTTTCAGTTAACTACCTATTCAGATGCAGATTGGGCAAACTATGTTGATGAAAGAAAAAGCACCAATGGAGGAGAATTCTTCAAGGGTGACTCATTAGTAGCATGGCTTAGTAAAAGGAAAGGTTCCATTTCCTTATCAACCATAGAGGCAGAGTACATTGATGTTTCTACCTTTAGCACTCAGGTATTATGGATGATTCAAACACTTGTAGACTTGGAGGTAAAATATGCAACACTGATCCCAATTCATTGTGATAACACTAGCGCCATCAATGTGTCTAAGAATCATGTATTCCACTCCAAGACCAAGTATATTCCCATAAAATACCATTTTCTGAGAGAGCAAGTCACCAATCAGGTTGTTCAGGTCCATTACATTCCAACCACAGAACAAATTGCATAAATCTTTACTAAACCACTAGCCAAGACACCATTTGAATATCTCCAACAGAAGTTGGGTGTCATCTCGTCTCACACCTAAGAGATTACGTCCTGTTAGGGGGATTATTGTATCGATTGAATATCTGATACCTCCTAAAAATACTGCAATAGCTCAGGGGAGCATGTTTTCTTTAACATTGATGTCAAAGGGGGAGAAAAGGAGTGGTCTGGACTGCATGCTATAGCTGGAGGTCCAAACAGTTTAGCGCACTCGTTCAAGCTTTCCATCAATGCCAAAGGGGGAGATTGTTGGCATGTTTACAGATAGGTGTGCTTGTCATCGATGGCAAGATCAGAGTATGCAGTGATAGAAAAACAAGGACTACGTAAGCTCAGGAGGATAAGTGTAGAGGTGCACACAGAGTGCAAGAGTGTGCTTGATCATTTGTTGGAAAACAGGAAATCAAGAAAGATCAGGTACAAATTGATTTGACTCCATTTCAAGGTTTCAGATACTAGGAGGTGGAAGTGTTGAAACACTTCACCACAGGAGTCCCGGAATTGTGAAATGTGAAATGCTGAAATCCCAAAAGCAGGAGACAGGATTGAATATCGGGAGTTGGAGGAATCAAGAGTCGAGACTCTCCATCATAGGAGTCCTGAAATCGTGAAATGAGAAACCCAGAAAACCCAAAATAGGCACTTCGACTGGGATTTTGGATACTAGGAGTTGGATATGTCAAGGAGCCTCACGACAGGAGTCCCGAAGGGGAAAAAAGTGAAACGCTGAAATATGTTGGTCCGACTCCATTTCAGAGTTTTAGATACTAGGATTTCACAGACCGAGAGTTGGAGATGTCAAGGACCCTCACAACAGGAGTCCTGAAGCAAAGAAATGTAAAATGTCAAAATCTCAAAAGCAGGAAACAGTTTTGGATACTGGGATTTCAGATACCGGGAGTTGGGGATGTCAAGAACTCTTACTACAGGAGTCTCGAAGTCACGAAATGCAAAATCGCGATATGCTAAACCATGATATAATATCAACCATTGGATCGAGGACAAAATTGAACTGTCGATCCAAAAAGGATACGTGGTGAAAGATCATCCTTTTACTAACTGGAAATTCAAAGGAACGGGGTTCCCTAACCTCTCAAAATCACGATATGCGAAATCGCGAAATAACCTTAGCCGTCAGATCGAAGTTTGATATAGACTATTGATCCGACTCGATTTCAAAGTTTTGGATACTAGGAGATGGAGGAGTCAAGTGTGGAGACTCCTCATCACAAGAGTCTCGAAGTTGCGAAGTGTGAAAAACAGAATAGCTGATATGACTCTATTTCAAAGTTTTGGGGATCAGGACATGGAGCGTAAAGAAAATCTTCACATCAAGGATGTTGAAATGGAAAATTGATAAATCTCAAAAGTTCTTTATGGATAAGTGCTCGGTCACTAATGGTGGTCACATCTTCGAAGAACTGTAGAGAAAATCTTGAAGCGGAAAACAAAATTTCGGAGTTTCAGAGATCATGAATTAGAGAGTCAAGATGCCTCACAATAGGATTGTCGAATTGCCAAAATGCCGAAATGTGAAATTTTTTTTGGCTCAGCCTGTGGTCACAGCCATTGGTCACATCGAAAAAATATGGAGGAAGGAGCCAGTGCAACCAAGATCAATTTCAGATTTTTGGGGATCAGTACGTGAAGCGTAAAGAAACCTCAACCAAAAGAATCCCGAAATGTCGAAATGTGAAATGACAAATTAAACGCAAGAGCCTACAAACTCCATCCAACGGTGCAGGTGAACTTGAATATGATCAGAGGGCTACTATTACACTTCAGAGTGTAACTACTAGAAATGAATGATGGCATCTGCTAGAGGAATGAAAGAGGCCTGAGTGTGATCGCTAGAGAAGATGAAGAGGCTCAAGGCATCTTTTAGTGGAATGAAGACTATTCTTAGAGGTGATTGACAGATGGAAAAGGGTTGAATCCTTTAACTGCAACAAAGAGGATCAGCTCGACTTTGATAGAGAAGACAAAGAGTCTCAATTGCCAGACATGCTAAGGAATCTCAGCATAACACCCAGTGATGATGGACACATGGGTTCAACTACCAGAGAAGTTGAAGAGTTGTGATGATGATCAGGCAGAGCACGCGACATGGACAGAGAATGCAGAAGAATGGATAGATAGCATGCACAAGGAGCACAAAGACTATAAGTATGCAAGACAAAGAGAAGATGAGTGTTGTTGTTGTTAAGGGTGATCAAGGAGTGTAGGAGGAGGAGTGTGCACCAGCGGAAACACAGAGAAGAGGAATGGTGCATTGAAGGGAAGTGGTCCAGAGAGCATAAAAGGAAAAAGAACATAAAGCACAAGGGGTGTGCAGAAGACACTGATGCAGACAGAGCAACGCAGTGTAGTAGAACAATGATCAAATCGGTAAGCCATTGGAGAAATTTATATCACTATAATAAGTCTTAATAGCAAATATTTATATTTCAGGGTGGTAGGGAGGTTCTAGGGAGGACTGTTCTCCTCAGAGGTTCAAGTGGGTGCTTGAACACATATAGTTGTAGCTTCCATATGGTTGCAGTCGGAGAAACCAGAGTGGTAGGGTGGTGCAAGGGAGAACTGTTGTTCTTTGCTATATAGGTTGGTGCATGTGTGAATGGAAGTTGGTACTTCCATCCAGTTGGTGCTGGAACACTTAGGGAGTTGGTGCTTCCTTCTAGTGGGTGCTAGGGAAACTAGGGAGTTGGTGCTTCCTTCTAGTAGGTGCTAGAGAAAACAAAGAGTTGGTGCTCTCAACAAATTGTTGCTTGCAAAAAAGAGGTTGTAGCCTCATTATGAGTTGGTGCTCATATGTTTGATAATGTAAATAATGTAAATATTACTTATCATATAAAGAAGAAGAGGTTCTTACCCTGTATGCATTTCCTCAGGAAATATCTATCTCTTTGTATCTCATATGTGTGACTGATGTTGAATGTTCTATTGCTTACTTCCCCGCATTATTGTGGCTGTCATTAAATGTTGTGTAAAGAGTTTAAAATAAGTATAATTGTTTAAGCACGGTAACAACTGATTCACCCCCCCTCTTAGCTATCCAAAAATGAAGACTAGAAGGGAACATAATGGTTAAATACCACCCTAGCTAAGAGGGAGTGTTGATGTTTTGGTATCTGTGGGAGGTATTAACCTCCATGGATAAACCTTTGACTAGAATAGAATATTATAGAAGAAAAATAAAACCTAAACATATGTGTGAAAACCCTGGAAGACAAGTCGACTCAGCAAAATAAGTAATATTGAAGTATTATATGGAGAAAAGGATAGGTAAAACCTTCTTGAAGAGACACATGTTCACCTGGATAGATTAGTATAAATAGAAGGCACTTGAGCTCATTTGGTAACAAAGTCACACTCAAGAAGGTGGTGCGCAAGTCTAGAGGAAGAGTGCAACTGCAATGACTACAACTCGAGACTAATCTTGGTCTATGGTTTGGGAATTTCTGCTTGGTGCACTATCTTAGGAGAAAGGTGCTCTCTCTCTCTCTCTCTCTTGATTATCTATTGGGTCTAGTGCTGCTTCCAAAATAATTCCATCTGTCAAAGGTTAGAATGCTCAAGGGTGGCTACATGCCTATGGTTGGGTGACAATATTATGATATTGTCTATGGTTAAATGAGAAGAACATTCTAACAACATCCTCCTTAAAAGTTTGATGGTGAAAACATAATTCTTGTAATGTAAGTGATCACATGGATTGCAAGGATTCTCCTCCAGGATAAACACTTTAGAACATGATCACCCCTCACATCTACCACAACCTCCAAGATCCATGACGTGTTCTATGTGTAGGGTCCAAAGAACAATAATGACTAGTCTCACCTCAACACCTATCCCAATCCTAATGATCAACCTATCAATCGAGTAGCTTAGGATTATCAACTAATGGAAACAACCAACATATGATTGGGATTATCTACTAACTATTTAATTTGAGATCAATAATGAAGTATATAAGCATATATAATTAAGTAATTAGTAATCCTCACAAAGAGAAGTTAACAAAAAAAATTAGTATCCTTACAAATAGGTATGGGGCCTTGTTTCTCATTTTTGTAACATTGTAACTTTTTTTTATTCATATCATTGAAAGAATTCTTAATTATTGAATTAGTAAACCTTCCACCTACATTAAAAGTAGGGTAATTTAAATTATATAAATACTATTTATTTATAATTTTGATAATGAATTTCAATACTATTATTTATTATTAATAGGTGTTATAAATTTAAATGCTATTACACTTTGAATAGATCTATTGCATTCAATGAATTAAAAAGTAAAATTATTTTATTATTAATCTAATATTTTTATAATTGATAAAATATTTAAAAAATATATTTAATCTTTTAATTAAAATAAATAATTCCAAAACAATTTTTTATAACAATATTTACATAAAATACATTAATATATATATTTAGATAAAACTTATCTAAATATTTTTAGAGAGATTAGGAAATACACTTAAGATATGATGCTTAGTTCAAAACATTGAAAAGGTAAAATCTTAGAACTTAAGTCTATAAGTTATTTCACAACATAATTATTCATTAACTTAGAACCATGAATTGCATATAATTATTTTACTATAGTAGACATATTATAAATTTTAAAAAGATATGATGAATTTACTTAAAGATGGAAATTGAACTCAAAAAAGAAATTCATCCAAAACATGAATTGTATATAGTTATTTGACATGCATATTACAAATCTTGATGTTTGGTTCAAAACATTGAAAAGGTAAAAGCTTATAACTTAAGTCAATAAGTTATTTAGTAAGTTATTTCTCAACATAATTATCGACATATTACAAATCTTAAAATAATGTGATGAATTTATTTAAACAAAGAGATGGTATGCATATAGATTTGTATTGTACCATAGACATGTGTTAAGTTTAACAACTAGATGACGTTGGCATCAATTCGGAGTGTACTTTTAATTTGTGTTAACTTTACACATTCTAAATCTTAAAAAGGTATTAAAGAATTAATATAACAAGTTATAATGTTCATATGTAGTAGATTGTGCATTGGAAAATTGTTATGAATATAAAATAAATGATGTTTCCACCTATTTAAAAAAAAAAACTTTTAAAAATTACACATATTTCTTTACACATGGGAAATTTACACACAAAGACTTAATAATTTTAAATTCAAATATATTTAAATGGTAATTCTATATCCCAACCACTAAACACTAATCCATACTTTTTAGAAAAAATAAAATCTAAAAAAATCCTTGTAATAAGACCTCACCGATTATTTAAACATAATACTAACTTCATCCCATTAACATGCAAAAGACTAGCCATTATTAATCATCCCATTAACCTGCCTTCGTCAAGATCTTTTATGATCACATTAATGTGCCTCCCTAAACCCTTTTATGACCATTCAAACATAAGACAAAGGAGATACTATGATTTATAACCATTTAAACATAATACAAAGACATACATTCAAACTTATGTAGATATGGACGGTGAAGAAAACACAAAAAATATAGTCGTTGGAGAAGAAATGGAAAAAGAAAACAATATAACTGTGGATGTTGTAAATTGGTGTTGAAGAGCATAGAATGAGCATACCTGGAAGGAAATCAACTACCACCATGATGACTGATTTATTACCTGATTTAGGTAAGCCTGTAATAAAATCCATACAGATATCCCTCCAAATAGGAGGTGGAATCGGAAGTGGTTGTAGTGTGGCAAGAAATTTGACTATTTCTCCCTTGTTGAGTTAACACACATCACATTCAGACAAAAAATTACCAACGTCTTGTTTCATACCATCCCATAAAAAAGAACGGTTGACCCTATCATAGGTTTTGGTAAACCTAGAGTGCCTAGCTATGGGTGTAGCATGAAGCTCAAAAAGCACCGTGGATTTATGTTTTGATTGTTTACTTAAATACAAACAACCTTTGTATCGAAGCTCATAAAGGAGCCATGAGTACCCTAAGGAAATTGGAGAATTAGACTGCAATTGTTGTATCAGATGAAAACTTTTGGGATCATGTAGCCATTCCTAGTGAACAACTTGGAGCCAATCTGGTATAATGAAAGAGAGAGAAAAAAGGGAGCCTTCATCTTCATATTTTTGGGAAAGTGCATCAGCCACCACATTGTCTTTTCCTTTCTTGTAAATGATCTCATATTAATATCCAAATATCTTAGTCGGCCATTTCTATTTCTATGGGGAGGAAATGCATTGTTCTAGAAAATAATTGAGGCTTTGATGGTCTGTCTTAATTTGGAAGTGTTTCCCAAATAGATAAGGGTGCCACAAATCAATGGCATGCAAAATGGCCAAGATTTCCTTTTAATAGATTGATTTGCCCAAATTTCATTCAGATAGTTGTTTGTTGCTAAAGGCCAAAGGCCAACCCTCTTTCATAAGGACAATGACAATAAATTTCCCTTTAGAATCACATTCTAGGACAAAGGTCTATGTGAGATTAATAAGGGCCAGGATTGGAGCAACTGTTGGGGTCCAAGTGAAATAATTATTACCCCAAGTGAAATAATTATTTTTAAGCAGTGTCGTGAGAGGTGTCGCAATATTTCCATAATTCTTAACAAACTTGTGATAGTAAACTGTTATGCTCAGGAATCCTCGCAAGACTTTGAGAGCCTTTGGGTGAGGCAAATCTTGCACAACCTCAATATTTTTAGGATCCACCCTGACATCATTCTTTCCAACAAGATGGCCCAAGTACTCCACTTCTGAGACCTGCCAAAAGAAAATTCAGATTGTTTCAATAAAAGTTGGTGATGAGAGTATATATGGAGAACTCGTGATCCAGATTTATGTAGGAACACAATGAAATACAAAAATACACATAAACACAGATATGCAGCGGAAATAAGACTTCATTTCATTAATAACAAATGACTGAAAAATGCTTACAGACCGAATGGAAATAAACTAACTAGGGCGCCAATAGCTTATTTTTGAGAAGAGATGTGGCGGCAAATGGCCTCTCAACTGCCTATTACAATGAGGCTCGAAGGCCTATATATTACTGAGAAACAATGGAAAACCCTAAACATCCAAAAACCTAACCCTAGGAGATGAAACGCCAGAATATGGGCCCCGTTGGGGTAAATTGGTACATCAATTTCCCGGGGTCATAAATTTGGCATACTATCTCTGTTTGACGCACATGATACATTGTTAGAAAGATCTATCCGAGGAATACATTGTTGATAACGAA
This sequence comes from Picea mariana, assembly GCA_032191745.1. Taxonomy (NCBI): domain Eukaryota; kingdom Viridiplantae; phylum Streptophyta; class Pinopsida; order Pinales; family Pinaceae; genus Picea; species Picea mariana. The sequence continues at coordinate 15,562 of JASDQU011403637.1, forward strand.
TATCGAGTCCATAATGGACACATATTCACCGGAGCATTCATGCCTAGAAAACACCATTTAGGGCCTCAAAACAGCTTTGGAAGTTCAGAACTCGAAGAATTGCTAAAAATAGTAAATTGTGCTACAATTAAGGAAACTGAAAAACTGAAAGAAACAATGGTGTGGGTCCAAGTGGAATAGGTGGGTGGCCACCAATATCCACCTGGATCAGTCCTCCTCCCTTAGGAATAAATGGTCCCCATTTCATTGAGTTCCTCCATGAGATGAGGAAGCTTCTGCTAAACTTGGTCCCTGGTGAGCCACTTGCCCTGGTGAAGGAGTTGGCCTGCTTTGACAACTCGATATAGTTGGATCTTCTGTTGCCAGGTGTTCTTGATCTGTGTGTCCATAACTCGATCAGTTGTGGCTTGTTCCATGCAATCTGGGTTTAACTTTGTTGGTGTGAGTTGTTCTGCCATGTCGGAT